>UXSR01005382.1:0-59860 GCA_900604375.1 Mesocestoides corti | reverse complement strand
CCATCAAAGCATTTTTCCTTAACGTCATGGATTCTTGCAAAATGAGTTGATGGCTTTTTCAATAAATTTAAATTAGATGATGTTAGCACTTTCTTTCACGAAGCTCTGTGTTCATGTTAGCCACTAGAATGATTAGTGTCTTCGAGATCACCTAAAGGTTTTTATTGTAGGAGAGTTGTAAAGAACAATTTTACTGGAATAAATAGTGTTACATGCCTGAATCATGTAGCTTTAAATGACTTCGTCTAAGACTTCATTGGGTTGTTAGGTTGATTCATTAAAAGGACTGAATCCGTAGACTAAATTTGTCAAAGAAAAATTTTCCGCAAATTTGTTGTTTTTTGCATTAAAATCTGTATTTACAAATTAGAATACGACCTCGCGCCTATTTCTTTGCAATACTACAGCATGTACGGTTTTCTTGTTGTGAAGCAGTGTTTTACACTTAAAACACCCGTAATGATTTTTTTATCAATTTAAGCTATTAATCTCAATACTTGTTAACTTTCGAGGGCTGGACCTGACTTCGACTGGCAGTCCTTTTAAGTTTTCATAGCTGAAGATTCTCGATTTTTTGGCCATTTTAATGTTTGTAACGGATTAGCATCAATGATGCCTGAGTGAACCCTTTTTACAGACCTGATGGCTACAGCTATCTGACGCCTGACATCCTCTCATTCATCCATACACTAAGACACACTGGACCGGAGTGACGCTTAAAAACGGTCAAAGTACCCCAAACCTCATCTAAAATGAACATTTCTTAAACACTGATCACCACTCATTTACAAGACTAACCCATTTGAGAGAATATATTAAGGGAAGGTTGTTGGCGGCCTATGTAGTTTAAACACCACAAATTCGAATTGATTTCGAGGTAGATGAGTCTAATGTACATTTATGCTATGTTAGACTCGCTCAATTAAGTGTCCCTTGATCCTTCACTCATTACTGTAGCACATTGTAGGTGCTGGATTGCCAACGCCATAAGGGTTGGACACGCTTCTAGTTTACAATTACTGCTGGCTACAATAATATACATTTAACAAAGCCGCAGAGCAACTTGAGACTAATCACTTAAAATTATTTGAAATTTGATTTCAAATACAAGTATAATAAGTCACAAAAATGTACTGGATAGTTTAAGCAAACTTGAGAATATAGCATTAATAATATTATATTACTAAGTAAATTAAGTAACTCATCATGCCAGCACAACAAAACACTCAACTAATACATGTATGTAACCCCACGCGCTGGAATCAAGGGACAGAAACGTTGTAAAGTATCGTAAAATTTAAATCAGTTTACTTAAAAAACAATACGGCTGTAATAAACGTAGTCCATTATTGTTGACACAAAATGAAGTTGCCAAGTAAAAGTTAACTAGAATTCTCAAATCATATGTAAGCTAGGAGAGTTGTCATTTTTTGTTCACCAACAATCCGTTGTTTCTAAACCATTACGAGCTTAGATGGCAATAACAGTCAAATTATGAAGCTAGTTCTTATTAGACTAATTAAATTATATTACCTGGTTTAAAAAAAAAACATGAATTTCACTGGGGTGCTGCTGCGGACTATAAGGCTTTGGGTTTACTTTGACATGACGCAAAAACATTCCATCCGTTATAACCACGTCAATGATTTATCAAGCAAGCACGTCTGATTTAAAGGAACATTTTTTAAATAACTGTGGATGTGAATGCAGGTTCGATCTTTAAAATTGCACAACAAAGCAAACAAAATTATTACATTTTGATTAATGTAAAAAACTAGATTAAAAATTGAAATTCCCATAAGCCGAAACGTTGCTATGGATTTTAGTTCTGTGTTTCAAATTATAAAAAAAATAAAGATCAATATCTTATTATATTAAAAGTTAATTTGCTTCGATTTTGCTTTCCTTCTAACGCTTGCGAAGGCTTTTGTGTCTTCTGCAGAAAATATCGGAAAAAAACATTAGATCCAAAAATTTCAATAAAAAGGCTTAAAAAATGACACCTTGCTGGTATTTTGTGACTGGCATCATCTAAATTAATGCATCTTCGACAGTGTTCAATTCAATACAAATTACTTCGGTGAAAATTTCGTAATTTAGTTTGCTTTACTATATTATATTTTCTGCATCAAGAATATCATCGACCTTTACAAACTCGTTTAAGTCGTCAGAATCAATTAAAGATATCTTCAATCACACACATTCAAAATTGTAAACTTTTTAAAAATTAGAGTTGTCAGTGTACACTATCCTGACAGCACCCGGTAAATGTCTATTGGTTGACATCTATAAAATACAGAAGACGAATGCAATTTTTTAAAAACGTAGTTCTAAGTCTAAAATATACTGACATATGAAATATTGCCAAACACTACTACAAGTATCAATATAATGTCACGATTTAGTGCTCAATTGCTTCATTCAAATTTATGTGGACTTTGTATGGAAACTTGAAATGAACGCTGAAACTGTTTTAAAAGCAATATTTGTTGTTCGTTTAATAAAAAATTATTAATTTTGCTTTAGTAGACACGACTCAATTTCAAATGTCTTATTTTACACCAAATACGGGGCATTTTATGCCATTTTTGTCTCAGACTTTTCGTCATCGAACTTTGGCATAGTTTGAAAAAAAATGCGCGTATTTTTGCTGAAATTATTTTTTTACTTGCAATGTTATAAACAGGATGCATTCGTAAAATGACAGATGAAAATAATAGCGCTTATCGGTTTTCTGAGATTCTAGTTTGATGCAATGGTACAACGTCTTGATATTAAGACGTGATTGAGTGCATTTCATTGAGCCCATTATTTGTAAATAGTGTAATCTGGTTGGATTTTCTTTGCGTTTTATAATCCTTTATATTCCTTTGACTGGATGAACACAAAATCTGTGTTGCTTAGGTGTCAATTGACGTATCTAAGATGGTAATGTCCGTTTTGAGCCTAAGGGGTTTATCTGTAAGTCACTTGGTGTCTATTTCCACTAGTAAAATAGTAACGTTTATCTTTTTGTCTGGTAATCTGCTCCATACTTAAGTGTTATTTTCTGCATTCGGTTAAGTTAGGGGTTTTTCTAGCTTTTCTACTGTGGCTTTTTGCAAGATTGTTGTTTACTCAGACATGAGGCATGAGTGATATCTGCAGTTAGCTATTTTATGTGCCCTTGGAGTATATGTTGAATCGCCTTGAGTATTAGCAAACAGATTGTAGAGCAACAACATAAATATTTGTCATTTTTGACTTTGGAGCTATAAAATATGGGTAACCACGTTTTTCGCGTTACCAGCTGAATTCTGTGCCTAGCTCATGTTTTATAGTGTCGTTACTTAAATTGAATCGTGATGTTATTTGAATAGCTGTCTCTTTTGTAAGTAGGGCCACCGCGAACTGACGAATTTTAAAGCACATTTCTGTACATTATTTGTCATATTTGGTTTATGTTTAGACAAATTCGGGGAATTTTCTCTCTTGTCTTATTTTCACACACTTTGCGTGGCCATGGCGTCGGTGAGACAGGACACCGCAACTCATAATATGATTTGCCTTCTTCGAGAATGGGATCGTTCTCCCAAAGAGAAGCGCCGTCGGCTTCTGCAGGACTTTATCGACCAGCACTGGAACCGGTCTGGGCCCGAACTGGAGCTGGAGTTAGCCCAAATGGCTAGCCTCTTTCTAGCTCGAATATGTGTTTGGGTGAAGTTAACGTAAGGGTTTCCGATAAATTCAAAAGGCTTTCGATTTTCAATGCCAGGAAAATTTTCTTCCCATTTCTCCATTGCGTCCAAAACACTATTAAATTTAGTGTTAACACTCCAGTTTGATGTTCTCGTTGTCTTTCTTATCGCCTTATGATAAGAGTTAGGTAGTCGACGTTGCTTTACGAATCCGTGCACTTGTTTAAGGATAAATCTGTCTTATAACCGACGCTTCTCCCCTAGAAACACAAACTTCTATATTTAGGCTGTAACAACGGGTTTAACTAACCTAATAGCCGTTCCTTCACCAGGTGGTTATGCCGCATATACTTTTATGTACAGTACCCGACCGCTACTGTTAACAAAGCGCAGCAACTCGTTCTTAATTCCATATGGTCAAAGAACAATGAAAGGCCAAAACATTAGACCTCGGTGAAAGCGGATTCACACGTCAATATTAAAACTTCAGATGTGCAGGCAGAGTCTACCTCAAGCGTTAAAAATCCGATGTCATTTTATTTTACAGATTGTAGAATTAGTTTCAAATACACGCTGATACACAGAGCCCCTTCTCTATCGCTTCTGTTCAAAGTTTCACTAAATAAGTTGATACTTGTATTTTAGCTGAATTTTTTTTTAAATTTCCATCTATTTTGTGTTGCACCAGTTTGCAACATGTTTTTCCCGTTGGATGGTTTAAGGGGCAATATTAATAGTAGGAGGCATTCGTTTGTCGTGCCCTAAACAATTTCGATCGTATGCGGACAAATGCACACGAGTACACTCGTGGCGTTGTGACGGACTGTTCAGTGCTGTTTATTGTTCGTACACTTATGCACCAATCTCTCAATTTTTGTAATTGGAAATTTCACTAATGTCTGTGTGCTTGTTGTGACAGTCACATCACGACAACTTCGAGCAATAAAACATTTTTCTGCGCATCCAGTCCCTTCCCATCTGCGTCATCCAGATGTCAGTTCTATTTTTTTTAAAAAAACGAATACTTCCATTCTGTTATCGAACCCACTTCTGCAGTCTATTAATACCTACATCGATGAGGGTTACCATACAAAGTGCTCCGTTCCTAATCGTGAACCTGAAGTTGTCGTATCTTATGTGGCCGAAATAAATATCGTGTTTTCCCTTTGATGTTTTGCGGCAATTTCATTATGTTTTCATTGGCAAGCCAGCCAGACACACTTGAATCATCTGTTTAACTCCTGAACCCCAAAACCCTTCATTTTGACAATTTCTAGGCATCTTGTGGTGTCGGAGTAGTATCTTACACAAAACTTGCTGTTTGGAAACGGTTTTGAGTTGCTTCATGTGAGCAAATTTTTAAACGTTTGCTCTCTCTGTGTGTGTATTCGCCCATGTAAAAGGAACCCCATCTACCTGTACGTCTACCTGTTTTCGTGTAAAAGTAAAGCAACCCGACGCAATGAATGCCTGTAGAACAGTTCAGTTCTCAAGTTACTGACATTGACATCGTCATTTAACTCTGGAATGTCGCCTATACGGCTCCTGAAATTTGCATTCTTTGATATCTTGGGATGCACTACGAATGGTTCGTCATCTTTATAACCTACTTTCGCTGCTAGGTAGCGCGGCTTTAGTCTTACTGTGACGCCTAGTAATACGCTATTAACAATTACGCAAGCCGCACTGATCGTGGTGTTTCCGCTAAAGAAATATCCACTTACGTCCATCTTCTCCCATATTTCGATGATTTCGGCTAAAATAACTTCGTTGGAGAACGTCGCTTGGCTGTTTAGACAGGCTTTACTTGACTCTCTAAACCTCTTCGCCTTCGCCTCCAGAAGCCCACAGTCGGTCGCCGCTCCGTTTTGTCCTATTGTCTGATTTGGCCGTCAAGGCTTCTCAGTTCTTCGCAGCAGCACAATGCGTAAAAAACTTGCATTTTTCCCCTGCCTTTGCAACTCAGTTATTTGACAACCCGAAAAATTCAGCTACACGCCATCAAACGTGAAAAGTACGCTTTGGCGACCTTCTCAAACAGTTTTCAGGCCTTGTCTTTCGCAGTTTGCCTTAGTTCCGTGGTAGAATTCAAGTTCTCGCTACACCTCTGGAACCCATAGCCAACTCCTTCCAGTATTTCCTTTAATGATAATTACCACCCGATTGCTTAATGGCTAGAATCGGTTTACGCTCTCTCTCTCACCTCTTAGTAGTATGGCGGTTTTCTACTAGACGAAGCACACGTTTTTGTTTCCTACCGTCAAGTTTCTCTCCTCGCAGACTAAATCGTGAAAAAAGCAATGAATTCTAGCAAGACCACACGCTTACTGCCTATTTGCCATAAATTTGAGGCACGGCTTCCCACCAAATAGCGTGGTGTGACTGACTTGTCTAATAGCTACCTTCTACGTACTTTGCCTGCCAAGCTGCAATCATTACTATAATTATAATTACCACGAGGCAAGTTGATTTCATCCGTAGGCATGCGCGTGGCGTTAATTAGTAGCGTTGTATCAGTCATCTGGTAGATATTGTGACTTCGTATTTTCCTCTTTCATGTAGCATTGATTGGGCTTTCCCTCCCTCACCCCCGGTTCCAACAAATCGGCGCACGTGCACTTTTCCTTCCACGCGGACACGGTATTAGCCGGTGCTGTCTAGGTAATTGTACTAAAGTAAAAGCGCGTGGTTTGTCACTAGAAGGTCTCTACTAGCAGCTGCTAACTCCTGCTGGCTTGTGTCTGTGCGTCCTTTTCTCCCGTAGAAGTTTTTGAACTCTGCTCTGGGATGACGCTGTTGCATCACGTCAATTTGCGGGTGAAGCTTAGCTCGAGAGTGGAAAGTGTATGTGGGTTTTTCTTCTACCGTTGTCTGGGATCTCATTTCCCACGTTTCTTGTTGTCCACGTCTAATCTGGAAGATACTTCGTCCGCGCCATTGTGGTGTTCTCCCCATTTGTTTTTCAGTGGTTGATTTGCTTGTTTCTTTTCTCAACTTCTCACTCGTCAACACTATGCTAAACGGTTCCTGCAGAAGTCCACCTCTATACCAGATTGGACTTCGCGCCAATTCACTCGAAGCCTGCTCTCGGCGGCATTGGTGGGCTTTAAAATTGGACCGAAAAACCGACACCGCAACTCATCGCAATGACCAATCACACCGCTCTCCACGGGGGAGCTAGTTGTCATGTCTGCGTGTGTGTGGTGGTGTTTACTCAATTTTTTACTCCGGTTACTTCTCACCGCGCTAAACTTGATGTCGGCGTTTTAACCGCAAGGCCGCCTTGTCAGGTTCCCTCACGGCTTTGCTGACCTACACCATCGACCGGCGGCGGTGGCGGCGGCAGGAGCAGTAGCCAATTTTCTCTTTCAGTCTTTGCGAAAATTTGGTGTCGCACAAAAATTTCACACACTGCCATTCTGCTCCATCGCCGCTTTGTGGGTCCGCTTGGCTTTTTCCATTTGACTGCATCTAACGCGCTGGCGGGCAGACTGCGTGCAGTTTGTTTTGATGGAATTCTGTCAGCGTTGCGACTTCTTTTCCCCCTGACTAGTGATGGATGTCGCGTAACTTGGCTTGCGGCTGTTATTCTACCGGCAGTTTTCAGCGTGGCGTGCAAAGCGAACAAATTTAAGCACAGCCTTACCTCTCCATGACGATTCGTACTGGGAAGTTGCTTTGAAACATGATCAACCTTCAGCTGCTTCAAAACCGTCAAATGACTCGCTCATTGTGTTAACAATGCGCAAATACTGAAACCTAACGATGCATCCAACAAACGCAGACGCAAGAGAAGCTGTTGACCCGAAATCGCACACGGCTCAGTTGTTGGTTGCTCAGGCGCAGGGGTCTAATGCGCGCAGAATCACATGAAAGATGCCAAAATGTCGTGGAAGGTACAGGAGAAGTAGGCTGTCTGAATCAAAGTTTTGTCGTGTTACCGCTTTTCCGACACCCCGCCCATCGAAGCCGATGTCTGGCTCCTCTTGTACCCAGCTTGAATGTTTTTTTTAAAAAAAAATGAGCCGAATGGTTTGTGGTTTTTCGTAGTGATCTGCTCATCCCCTTTACTCCGTGGTTGACTTGGGGTAACTCTTTTTTATGTCCAAGACGTTGTGCGTATGCCCGCGCGCGTTCCATCGCGTACACATGCAGTGACGTCAGTCGGTGTATTTTCTGTCTTCATTCCCCCTTAGTTTGTTCCTCCTGCTCGTTTCAGAGGACGGGGAAATTTTCCTCCCTCGTTTGAGGCGGAAATTCGTCCCACCCAGCGTTTTTTCCTTTAAAACTTACTCCCTCGCGACGCTGAGGCGTAGCTCTAACTGAAGGTTTGTGTATCAGTCTTTAAATCAACCCACCGCGTACAGTCTTTGCTCCAAGGGAGTCGACGTCATGTGAAACCGGCGCGTTCGGGAACGAACTTTTCCAACAAAAACCCGTCTAGAATCTCTGAGAAACCACGCCAACGTGTAATGCATTAACTTCGTCTGTAACACCCTACTAGGAAAGACTGTGCTGTCATTCGACATGACCTTGGGTTTACCGCTAAAGAACGACATTAATTGGACCAATCTTGTGGTCTTTGTCGAAGAGGTCGGTCAGAATTAGCGTAGATAGTCACAACGGTTATTACTCTCTCTTTCTCTTATCGCTCACACCTGTAATTTTATTGTAATTAATACAAAGAATAACGAATAAAGAGCACAGATTCTCGTCTCAAAATTCCTCTTATTAACCACAATGTTGAAGAATGTTGTCTTCGTAAAAATGCGGACCCTCGATAGTGTACCTCCTTTCTTTGTTGGCAAATTTTGGAATCTATCTGGACTGTTCGTTTTCGTCTTCTTAACAAAATGCGGTCATCTGATTTGTAGTGTAGCCTTTGATATTGGGTACGCCGTTATAGCACCATTGCATGACACAAGCCCACTGGTGCGATCTATTCAGCGAAATCACCTAGGGTTATTCACCTCCGAAACGTCATTTTTCATGTCGATGATGCTATTTAATCCACGTCGCGCCTTTCATTCTAATTCTACACCAGCAAAATCGGCGTTTTGCCAGCTCCAAATCCCCGGGCTCAACGGTTGTTTAAAGTTGAATTTTCACCCGCTCACACAGTCGCTTTCTAAGTTACCCGGTTCACATTGTAACTAACTCGACTTGTGTGCAAGGCTGAGTTACTGTGACTAATGCGACTGCCGTTCTTCTTTTTGCCTTTAGTTACATGAACGGAGTCTGTTTGACGGAGCAACTCCAGGTCCTCTACATCTTCCTCTCAGCGGCTGGCAGGTCAGTTGAGCATTGTCCAATTACCGGGAGCGCACCTCCGTGCCTTCGAGGCCCTAGCCACGTGGTTGGTTCAGAGTGGGGTGGGCTGGTTGTCGTGTTTGTCACTTGCGAACTCACAGAAAAGCCAAATTACCTTGCTTACACCGTTTGCATGTCCCTTTCACACAGATGGCTGACCTCTCCGGTAAGAATCTGTAATGTTTGCATGGCGTGCTTCATCTGCTAACCCCCCATCCCTCCCCCCACCATGCTTCTTTTTGTTGTCATTTCTGAAGCTGAACTGACCCACCTTTGGGAGAGAGCGAGAGAGATTTGCTATTACAGATTGAAGCCTGCCAGTCGTTGTGCCTCGTGCATGTCATTTACTATGCGAAATTTACCGTCCGCTTGCTTGCGTTTGGCTGCCTTACACTAACGCCATCAGTTCTTATCCCCATTTGTAATGGCGTTTTGTTCTTTGCATTTCCACCTGAAACCCGCGCCGAAAAAAATAACCGTTGAAGCTGCCTTTAGCGATGTGGATTGGTTTTTGGCGCACCTGTCCGCCTGTCTTCTCTCTCTTCATTGCCCAACTGCCACCGGTGTAGTCGTGCAATTTTTCGATGTGTTTTCACTTCATCATTGCTTCATTAGTGGATAGCTAGCATTAGGCAACCACCGTCTGTGGTTTTGACCTCTGTCAGATTTTTCACCCTAACTGGCAAAGCATAGAAGGTTGGACTCTAACCCCTGGGATTCTGCCAAACCGCTTGCTGTAGGCCTCGTTGTGTGGTCTTGTGACACGCCGCGGCCGACTAGCTGAATTAGTCCGTTTACACTACTTGGAAGACCAGAGACGGCGGAGACACTACCGACTACTGGACAGCTTAGCACAGTTGTGTTAGCCGCTCCGCTGCGGCCACCCTAACCGTGTGTATGCGTTAACACACCCAACACTTGAACTGGTCGGTATGCAGATTGATTTGACAGCCGTGACGTGAAAAGCACCTCTGGATCTTGGTCATGAGCCTGACCTGATTCAGCGGTTCTAATTCGTCAAATGCATCCAAAACTCGAGATTTCTGTTTAGGAAATAGTCATCCTCGTGTGTGTTTTGCGTGTTGGGTGATCTCGTCGTGGCATTTTGGTGTAATTTAGTAGCATTGGCCACGCATCTGCGCAGTAGCTAGTAATACCCACTTCTCTAAATCTCTAGCCACAACTTCTTGACCGAGTTCCTGGAGAACGGCGGAGTCCTTTGTCTGCAGGAGTTGTGCATCCTGCCGAATGCCAAGGAGATTGACAAGTACTGGGCACTGCGTGTGCTCTCCTGCGTCGCCAACGGTGGCACTCGCTACAAGGAGACAATCTGCGAATGCTACGGTTAGTTTGTTGTCTAAAACTCGTTACCACAATTAATCGCGCAGTGAATTCTCCGTCTGGCCTAACTTGATGACTACACTATGGGCAAACTAGTTGCACATCCCTGGGTCTATAGTATGCTCCGATTAGTCTACGGTACTAATGAGAGGGTTTTGACCGTCAAGACATTTGCTGCTGTGTCTGTAGAGTCCATTTTTTCGTCTCCAGCATTTATTTCTCTCCGGGAATCTCATGCAACCGTGTGTACATGTGTGTGTGTGTGTACAGAAAGACAAATTACTCAGCAGAGGCTTCCCCTATCTAGCTCCTGCAACAGGAAAACTACATTTCAACTTCTTGAATCAATAAGTGTGTGGTCTTACATGAAAAACGCGAAAGCTCATCCGTCTAGACATCGTCTGCAACTTTTTCTCGCCTTGCTCAGCTTGTCCCCCCAACACACGCCTCCGTCGCCGAAGAAAACGTCCAGGTTCCATACCTCGAGCTAGCGAAGTGAGCATGTCCATCGATGCCAAGAAGTCTATGTTTTCCATAACTTGCGCTTCACTAGATTCATCGAATCAACCCAATTGTGTTGCCAGTGTCTTGACTCGCCTGGGTTATTGCTTATACCTTCTTGACCACTGGTCTATAGGAGGGAAAATCAGACGTAAGCTGACTGTTCACGTCTTAGCGACGACTGCATGGTGTTTATGACCGGCGTCGTCTGTTCCGAACGCGTTAACCACCTCGTACATAAATTGGCGTTGCGTGTGAATTTGTTGGCATAAATCAAGTCAAAAGACCACCACCACCACCATAGTCGATTTGGTAATGGTTTCAAACAATGTGGGATTCTTTTGGCGATGGCGGTGATGGTGGCGGTGGCGATTATTTTATGTACCTTAGCTCCAGTGGCCACAATTGTGTGTCTTCCACTTCTTTGATACAGTTATAAATTTGTGAGCAGCTTCGTCCGGTATTATCTCTTTCTCTTCACTTTCTAACATGGCGAAATCGTGTAAACCGATCTTAATCGAAATTTACTATAACTCTGCACGTATTTGGCTTTTTCTGCAAAGAAAAAGCATTTCAAAAACGTCGCCCGCAATCGGGTATGTCTACTGTGCCAAAGAAACGATTTTCATTAAAAAAAAACACACACAACCTTTGATTCTTCTGTGGGCGAAGCCGCTGTCGCGTAAATCTTGGCTACATTGCCAACAAAACAAAATCTTGATTAGAATGAATGCACCATGTTTTTGGTAATTCTTTTTTTCTAATTTGGCCTGCGTTCCCGCCTTGAGACCCTAGTTGGTATTACTTCATTAGCAAAAAAAGGCTTGCTTTGCGTTGTTCCATTTCACTTACATTCTCCACTGTAGCTGGGGGTTGTGTGCTCTAAAAAAAATACGCAAAATTTATTTAGCCTCGTTCACTTATTCATGAGGCTTAGTTGTTGAGTATTTGCCTGCGCTGCTGCTAATTCACTTTCGTCTGGTGCACTTGCTTCAGAGCGCATGCTCTTCTGCCTAACAAATTGCCTCTTTTTTGCAAGTCAACGGTTGAAGTACGCTTAAATGCTCCTGTTTCGTCCGCCTGCTTTTTTTTTAAATTTTGCGAGTTCAGAGAAACTTTCAATCGCATCTACCGTCAAGTGTTTGTCAAGTCCTGTTTTTGGTAGCCAGGACACCTTGGTTTGTTTAAATCAACCAAAAAGCACTTCAAATTGGCGTGCTTTTCTTCGCCCTTTCTAGTTGTTCTCACTGTCGCCTCCTTTATTCAAAATTCCTTTCAAACGCGCCTTCCTAACCACCATTCGGTTGTTGTTTTGACAGGTAAATTGTGGACTAGGCCTTTGCAGGCCTCGGTCGCTCTCTCTTACTCCCGGCCTTCTGTTCCCTTTCTAGCGGGAAAAAACGCGTTCAGCACTTATTGATTGGTTCAGGAAGTTGATATGTAGTTTCCCTGTTGCCGGCGGCGTGGGATAGGGAACGCCTTTGTTGCGTGATTTGTCCTTCCGTACACATGCCTATGCACATATGTGGCTCGCTCTCTCTCTTGCATACGGTTGCCGTCCATTTTCCGCCCACCGCCGAGTGGGTTGATTGCACGTAACTCCAACCGAGGATAAGTCTGCTGTCAAAAGGCTCTCTTAGACGTTTGCCTCCTCTTAGGCTAGGGATGCGCTTGGCTTAAATCACCCCCGTTTTCCTCGTGATTGTGTCCATGCTCTATGCAGATGGCGCAGGTTAGAATGGCACTAAGAGTGTCTGTTGCCACGAATGTCTGTTAACGGGCGCTAAAACGCGGGGAGGGCGGTGGTGCTGTGAATCAAAAAGCGTTCACGCCGCGCATCGCCATTGACAACGGCATGCCACATGGCTGCAAACCGTACACCAGTCACCTGTTCCCTTCTGCCTGTGCAAAGCGAGAACCAGCGCAATCCTGCTGCTTACTTGCTTTTACGTCTTCCCCAAGTCTTCTTCGGGCTTTTTAATCAATTCCTCTTTCCATGATTGCCCCAAATGTCACTTTTGATTAACAGCTAAACGTCGTCGTGTTGGAACACATAACTACGTGAGCTAGGGCGAATGTAGATGATCTTTTCTCAATCAATCTTAACCGTTATAAATGAGGCAATTCTTAAGTGCTTGGAAGATGATTCGGCATCGTCATCAGGCAGCCGGTCCTGATTTGTTACCAGGTCGTTGAAGGTAGTTTGTGGTTTTTTCCTTTGACGGTGCAGTTATTCCTTAAAAGCACCGCAAATCATGTTTTTCTTTGGAGTTGTCTTTTAATTAACACATGTAGAGAGGCTGAATCTATCGATTTCCTTGTCAATGCATCGGGCTGTCCACCGTTGCCCAAAATCTGTTCCCGCCGCCGGGTCGGGTGTAGCGGACTTGCCTGTCCCACCGCGTTCCCCTTTTCACTCCCCAGACGGTCGAACACACTTCAACTGGTTGTCGTCTGCCCACTTTCAGGAATCCGTGCCGTTGCCGAGTGCATGGCAAAATCGAACTCCGAGCAGACTCAGGAGGCGGCACGCAGCGTCCTTGAGCTGCTGGCCGAGGGCAACCCGCGGTTCCGCGACCAGGTCTACAAGGGCTTCATCGCTGTTCTACCCTGCGACTCCGCCAAGGCCCAACAGCTCGCTCTCCAGTCCATCCGCATACTTCAGGTTGTTTGTCCTGTGTTTACTTAACTTTGTGCCTGTCCTGTCGTGCTGCCAGCTATCTCGGTAGCGTCTTTGCTCTCCGTTGAATCTTGAGCGTGCTTCGATGTCGTCAGGTTGGTTATTGAGTGAAATTAGTTGAACCCCATCCAGTCAGTGTTACGCAAGTTCGCCCTATTCGCGCAAAAACTTTCCGCTTCAAGGACCCTTCGAACCAATGCAAACTTGATCTGCTTCCACAGCGAACTGCATGTTGCCCGATGATTTGTGATGACTCTTCCAGGTCGGCGCGGTTTATTAGGCACTTCAAAAAATTGTGAGAATTGTCGATTTTGGGAATGTACAGTAGCTAGCCGGGTGGGTTTTGTGGTACATCACCGACGCGCCCGCACGCACGCACACACAGAGCTTGCTCTGTGTCGTTTCTATTGTAATTGAATTCCCCATTCATGCCAAACTTCGATTGATCGAGGGTTTTCCTAATGTCTTTTCCCTCCTCACTCACCAAGTGCCGTTTCCCAGGGGTTCTCTGTTTTATGTTCCTACTTGTGTGTGCGTGCGTAAACAAAGACACTTTAATGTCCAACATAACTTATCTGCCGCTGCGTTGTTGTAGCGTTGGTTGCGATAATGGTAGTAAAAATTCCTAGCGAGCATCACCTTCTCACTCGGATGCCTTTTCGCCGACTAGGCCCGTCTTGTGCGATTTCCGAGCCCAGGTGTCACTTTCTCCAGGCTCTCGTGCTTGTTGCCTTCCATGTAGTGCCACAATTTGCACTTGTTGAAGAGGTGCTGCGTCGCACAACGGTTTTTATTCCTCTGCCCTCCCGTCGACTCGTCGTGCCCAGTGTTTTCCACAGCCCCAAATAAATAATGCAAACCCAGCTTTTCTCTTGACTTCTTTTCTCCCCCCGGGGGAAAAAAAGGTACGAACGCCAACTTCAAGCTGGTTTCATAAGCTGCGGGATTCGGCTTTTTTGCCCAGTTGACCTACAAGTCCCGGAAACCTCATGTTCTGGTTTTTTTTGTTGGTGGCAGCGAGTTTTTCTCTTCAGTCTTCAACGCGGTGCATCTCATGTTCTCTCTTTCCAAGTGCATTTATGAACCCTTGTTTGTGTGCAAGTGCGAGAACTCATTTTGCGTTATCGTTTTTTTGCTCTTGACCTTCTACAAACGTCCGAAATCGCATGCTTTGGTCCTTATTGTCGGCGTCGTCGGCGTTATTGTTTCGAATCCACTAAATCTCATTTTCCTCTTGTCAAATCTGTTCGGGTACCTTCGTTTGTTTGTGTGATCGCTATAGCCCGTTTTGCGTCCCCATTTTTTTGGTTAAATTTTGCCACGTCGAAAGTTTAAGCTCAGAGCAGCGGAATCGCGCTAGCGTCTCACAGAGGAGCTAGGTTTCGCCGTTTTTAATGATGCTGTTCGACAGTTAGCCCATTTCTTTTCTTTTTTTCTTCTATGGGCTAAAACGACAAGCACACAGCTGGTATATTTATGGCTTGAGCGAGGCGTCTTGTGTCGTTGTGCTCTTTTTGCTTCCTCCTTGCGACCTCTCGTCTTAAGACTGTTGAATTTGCCTTGCCTGATCGTGTTGACGGCCGTCTAGGAGCTTGACACTCGTTCGAACCCGTGCTTTTTCTAGCACACTCGAGCCCACTTGTCGTCGTTCGTTTGCTTCAGACTTCGCGTGCTCCCCATTTTGATTGGTGCGTGAGGTGTCCATAACTGTTGCCACATTCCCTCCCCCAGTCTGTTGGCGACCCCAAGAAGTGACTCTTCATCGATAAAACTGCTGTGGCGTGGGCGTTATGGTCAAACTAGCCTGCTCCCCTCTCCGCGTAATCGAATTGCTTTCCAGCACCGGAAAATTTCAATTCCCGCCAGGTTTTCAGTCATTGCGAAGCCTCAGAGGAAGATCTTGCTAGATGTTCGGGATTTCTCGAATCCACCACACCGGTTGTTGACACTCGAAACATCAACAACAAGGCGGGTTTGCTTCGCAGCCACGAGAAAGCCGACAGGACCATCAAAGTGTCGGTTATTTGTTGAGAATCCGAGCAAACTTGTGGTACCAACGACCGGGTGCCTACGTAGTGAGATCGCATGTAGCTAAGTTGCCATTTTATGCTGGATGATTGCATAACCTCGTGCCCGTTTTTCGCCGATTGAAGAGACACGCACTCTTGACTATCGATGTGTTGCCCTTTTAGACGCGTCATGGGTTGACAATTAAGTTGTGTGCATTTTTAATGATGAAAGTAGGAAGGCGGAGTGCCTCTTTTGTCGTGTAATGCGTGAGTGTCGTTTGTTTGGTCGGGCTCCTCAGAAAATTTCATCTAAATGATAAATTTCTACTCTGACTGTGATCTTCCAGCATTGATAATGACTTCACCCGTGGTTATCAACGAAGTGTTCACTTGGATGCTGGATGCTGTCGACTCTGCACTGGAGGCACTGCGAGTCTTCGGTCAATTTTAAAGTTATAAATTCAATCCGGGAACTAAGTCTTTGCAAGTCAACTGAATTGCACTATTTGTGCCATCTTGTGTACACTTAGAAACTCGATACAGGTAATTGGGCTTGTCGTGGTTTGACGGGGCGCAACAAAGTGGAACGTGCTTCCACGGCCCCTTCGCCCCTTGTCCATCAACAAAACGAACTTCCCGAGGGGAGGGGTCAGGTTATAAGTGATGGTGAGAAATTGGGTTTCTGTGTACCAGCATAGCAAGGAAAGCTAAGATCACGGAGGCGAAATTGTGGCCCGACTTCAAAATCAAGCTGTTGTGAATCGTGTTTATTCAACCCCTTAATCCGGTCGTTCCACCCCCTGCACAGGGTTCCCCTTGTCGCAGCATGTCGCCAACCGCGCGAATCTTTAACTCCCCTTCATTAACACGAATTTTTATCTTGGAGTATCCCCACACCTAGGTCTCGGTGTTAGAGCATGTATGACTCACACATCTGAGGTATAAATACACACGCTTAAGCCCCACACACGACACAACGACACCAATGTGGTTGAGCTCTGAAGTAGACGCTTGTGTCCACGTCCGCTCCGGTCTTTTTCTTCATCGCTGGTATTAGGCAAGCGTAGTCGGGCCAGGGTTAATTCCGTGGCCTCGGCGTAGTTCAAGACCACATGCTGGGACCCACAACAATAGCAAGGAAGGCTGAGGTCATTGAAGCAAAAGTGTAGCCTCTAGGCGATGCCAGAGTTGCCGCATTCAGCGACTGATGTTTTGTGGCTGGTAGTCACGCAGCACGCGCAGAGTCGCCAACACACCTAATTGCTGAAATCTGTTTTAGACGTTCAACTGTGGTCAGTCGAATAGGCGTCGTCTTTCACTGTGACAACCCTAGACCCCGTGTCGCACAGCAGACACTACAAAAACGTGGGGGGTTAAAATGGCAAGTTTTCCAGCAAGTCGTATTCCCCCTACCCTGCCCCATCCTCTGCACAATAAACTGGCTGAGAAGAAAGCTGAACGTGTGAACGGCGTGAAAAAACCACCGTGTGACTTTCTGTGACGGGAAGCAACGCAGTTTACACGATGTATTAGTTTGAAAGCTTGCTAAATGTTTTGGTGATAGTTAAAAGAAGTGACGGTGCGTATTGCAGTGATTTATAAAAAGTGTACTTTCTTGAACAATTTGGTTTCCAATCAGGCAGCATTTTTTTGCAATTTCTCAATGTAACGACTGCCCGGGGTGTTCTTTTCTCCCCTCTTCCCCCTTTTAAGTGGACGTGGCATTTCCTCTAATGCACGACTGGCAGGCCAACCCAGCGCTGCGCTTGTCGCTTCACTTGACTCACTGCTGCTTTCTCTGCTCGCTCACCTCTCTTTCCAGCCTCGTCGATTGGGCGATACGGCGCAATGCCACAGCATCTGGCGGTGTTTTACTTGTTGTTGTCGTTCTTCTTTTTCTCGTTATCTGCCCGTCGCGAGGCAGTTGAGCAGTGTGGACTTTGCCACTGACGCGGCACTGCCAAATCCACCGCCGACGCTCCACCGATGCATCCACCTGTAGACTCGTTCGTGTCGGCGTCATCTCTTGGCAACCAGCTGTTTTCGCTACTGTAGGTGTAGAGTACAAAGCGGTGTCACACGGCTAATTTCTTCTGCCGTCGAAAAAAGGCAAACATGACATCTTTTAATCGCCAATCATGCGCCACAGTGGTTGCCTATGCAAGTTCCTGTGCCAATGGGACTGGTTTTTCAACAAAAATAATTGAATGTACTTTTAGCCCAAATGGATTGCGACGTGTTGTTTTGACATTAGACCAACGGTCTATCAAATCCGCCTTCATCTCAACTGCGGTGTGCGAAGAATTCACATTCTGAAATAACAACTGATTAATGCTAGCCAACCAATTCACGACTGAATCCGAAATGCCCTGATCCCCAACTGTCTCATGGCAATTATTTAGCGGTACTTGGTGTCTGATGAAAAAGGGTAACCAACACCCCCATGTAGTCGATTGCAGTAGCCCCAATCCCTCGTTACAAACATCCGCATTCCTTGTAAGCCTTTGTACACTGCGGCAACGCTTGACGGCCTGCCTTCACTATGCAACAATCTGCGTTAAAGTCAAGTCTTGCTCGGTGTGAAGAAGTGTTTCAGGTTTGTTCAAAAGTCCTGTTTTTGTCTTTTGGTCGAAGTGTCAGATTTCACGCCATGAAACGTCCAGTGCAGTGCCATTTGTCGCTTACGTACATTGTTTGGGCACCATCGGAGCCTGTGTCTGCGGACCTACAAATTGCTGTTTCACTATATTCAACGATCGCTCGAAGCACCAGTTAATTGTGGCATTTTATCGTTGACGAATGAATACCTACCTGAACGCGGTTTCGCGAGGTCATGCATGCTGGTGATTGTGTGAATTGCGGTCACTTTTCCCTATCTCTGTGGCACGGACCGTGGACTTGCTGTGGAAGTTTGCAGGTTGACAAACTGTGTGTGTGTGTGATGGCGATCGCGGATGGTTTGTGGCAAAATCCGTTCAACGATCGCCTGTCAATTCTCGGTTCGCATTAGTTTGCATTCCTTGGTGTCTCTCCGCGTTGGCCGTTTGCTTCACCTCCCACAACCCTTTAATTTTTAGCGACCGCTTCCCCGCTTTACTCCCTCGCATTCTTGTAAACAAATTTTCCCATATGATTTTAATTATTAATTATTATAAATTAGCCCAGGTAGAAGTTGCTGTCGAAGACTGAATTCACATGAACGCAACGAACCAAAAAAACACCTCCAAGCATAGCTGTACATTTAAATTATCTGCACGCGCGTTCATGGACATGCGCTCGCTAATGCACTGCTGTTCTCTAGGTAGCCGGGCGTTTTAACTACTGTAGACTCTTTCAAGCAGCCATCAACTACCGCGCATACTTCGATTTAATTTCATTTTAAGTTTAACTAGGTTGTCCTAACGCCATGGCCCAGACATGGGAACAAGCGCCCCACTCTTATGCCTTGTGGGATGGGCGAATTTGTGTTGCACTGGCACGGGCAGTGTTAGCGTGATTTATGACAGGACCTGGGGATTTGTGGACAAAAGGCTCTGCAGCTCCAACATCAGCGTGCGTGCTAAGCTGCTGTTGCTTCACCGAGATTAATGTCATCGCAGGCTGTTTTATTGAAGGCTTATTCACTTGATTTGTGTAAAACGGTGCAGTGGTCACTGAAGTAGTTAACTTGCGCCGACGTGAGTGTGTGTGTGTGTGTGTGTGTTAATTTCATCAATTTCAACCCGCATACCTCAAGAACTCACGCATTTTGGGGAGGCGTGTCTTGCAAAGCTTTTCCTGCTTGCCAACTTCCTCTGTGAGTTTGCGGAATTTTAGCTTTAAGCAACTCTGTGCTTTACCTTGGCAGGTTTATTCGACATTTAGACCTACATGTCGCGCGTTGATTTCGTGTGTGGCATTTGGCTGTCGAATTTAGCCCTTTGAAATAACTTGTGTCTCCATTTCTCCCAAAGTCCTACCGCAAACTGTGTCATTTTTCGTCGTAGGCCTATCCCCGACTCGATATTTGGCTGTTTTGCTGGTGTGTGTGGGCCCAATCAGTGTCATTCGTATTCGGAAGGTAGTAGATTTTGTGAGGAATGGATGACACGCTGATAAAGTGCAGTTGGTTGTGGTCCACTTACCGCGCGCCCGTTTTCTTGTCGTAAAACAGTTTGGGTGTTCGATGAGATTCGACACCAACGTCTGTTGGCGACTCTAGTGCGTTTCCGTTAGTTTAAAACAACGTGGGGGTTTGAGCAAGACCGTAAATTGTCTTCCACGAATGGCGTTGATTGCATTGATTGATTGGTTGATTGGCCTGTCGGGATTCTGACGAGACTACGCGTCGCCTCTAAACACTCCCTCCCCTCGTTGTAGGCCGGGAATCCGGTGGCGAACAGAGCGCTCATCGACCGCATCAACTGCATAATGGAGTCGCTTCATCTTTCCGTTCAGGCTGCTGGTAAGTTGTCGTGTTTTGCGATTAAAACTAGTCGGGACTGCTTTTAACTAGCCCACTTCGGAGCGACTGTCTAATGTGGCTTTTGTTCGTAGGCTGAATAGTTGAGTTTCTTTTGCTAAATTGTGGTTTTCGACTAATTAACGTGGGAATCCTTGTTGATCCTATCGTCCGAAATGTCATTAGCGCTAATTTTCTAAATGAATCACAAGATCTTCACCACCACCACCATCACTACGATTTTCGCCTCTCGAGTATTGATGCTATCGGAACAATTACGACTCCTGTGGCGTGCTTTGCATGGTTGCCAATTCGGTTAATCTTGTAGATAAGTTTAAATACTTGTGACAGAAAGTGTGTTTTAGTTTGTTGAATTTGAGTTAACGGAGTTAGCGCTTTATTGCATCAGCCCGTAACTTGTGGACGGTGTAATCCATTCTGCGCAGTTTCGGGGTTTGAGCTCTTTAACAATACGGCTATTTGCGTAAAGTACAATGCAACTTGCGTAAAATCTATTCAGTGAAACCCATGTTCAACATTCCCAAAGAAAGTTGTTTGCTAGAAGGTAAAACTTGTGCTCTACACCGATCACCTTTCTCCGTGAATACCAATGTGCTTCGTCATTCCTCGGCACAAAGCTGTAGCCTTGACGCTCGGTGAACTACTTACCCTATTCTTTTCAGCTGTGGAGCTCGTGCGCAGCCTGATGCAGTGCGACATAGCCGACGACATTCTGCAAGCCCTCGTTGGCCTGCTTCATCCGCAGCGAGAAATTGAACTCGGCAAGCTCTTCAACGAGTCAACCAGAGCCCTCTCCGACAGCAGCTCCGATGAGAGCGACGTCGAAGGTAGGCTGGCTTGTTGTTGATTTTGACAAATCGAACTGCTTTCGTTGTTTAAATTAGGTACAGTCATGTTTCCGGCGAATCGGGAGGTATTTGAGTTTGAGGGAATCGGCCGGGCGACTTGGCGGTGAGTTGTGTGTGTGGGAAAATGAAATCAGCCAATAGGGAAGCGGATGCCGGGAGCGACCAAAGTCTCTGGTCTCACTACTAATAACCAACCAGTAGAGACACACGTTGTCGTCGTCGTCGTCACATGGCCGTAGTGCCCAGCCCATGCGAGCGCGTGTCGTTTGCGTTTGACGTCAATCCTCTCCCATGCTGCCGCGCGCGCTCCCATCTTTCTCCCTTCCCTAAGCACCTCCCGCTGCCCTGGCGGTCCTGCCGATTGCGCTTGCCGCCAGTGTTCGGCTCCGTTTTTTCACTGCCATCCATCTCTGTGGCCAGCAGAGCGCCACACCACTTTGCCTCGTCTTGTTTGCCACAAGACCACACCACTGTGTTCAGGCAGTTTGCACGACGTGAGCATTCCCACTTCCGCAACATCGTGTCCACTTCTGTCACCTGGGTTGACGAAAAAATACACTTACCTGGAGCCGGTATTGCACTAATTTCGGTTTCCCTCCCTGTGTGTTTTAGTGAAACATTCGTTTGCCAACTTTCGCTAACTTGCTAACTCGATTAATCAGTCCCTGGGGACGCCTTGTTCGCGGCTAAATTTCTCCAGAGAGCGTCGCTTTTTGTATCCTCAGTTACTTGGGCTGCTCACGGGTTGTCCTGTTCTTCTTTCTCCAGATGCAAGCCTGACCACTTCTAAAGCCGATTTCAACGTCTCACTTGTGCGTCGCCACAGAAAATATGCGGGTCAGGCATCTGACCTTGGCAGTGCTCAGATTTTTTAACCGTCTCACCCCATCCAATCCACTTCAGTCCAATCTAACGGCGCCTAATTTCGTGCTTTAGGTCCTCTACCTGGTGCCTATAATCCGCATTTGACCACCTCCTGAGAGCATTGACAAAGCGGGCAATATTGTCGAAACTTCTGATCTCACTAGTCTTTAAATCTGTTAAAGCGATCTTCTCAGAAGCAGGCAGCGATGCCTACTTTTATGCAATGTGCGCAAACTACAAACATCCGCACACACACACGTGGCGATTTACCCTCCATTATGCTTACTGTGGACATGCAATTGCCGGCGTTTTTTGTGATGTATAGACTATGGTTGCGTGTGAACGAGTCGGCCAGGTTCCTCTGTGTGCGTCCGTCCCTACCGCAGCCATTTAGACTACCCTCTTCTTCCTGCAACCTGTGATTTTCTGCCCTGACTTGCTAATTGAATTATGCAACAGACTCCTTCACCTGTGGGTTCGACGCCTCCTCTGGACTGTTGCCAATTCACTTACTGCTTCTCTGCTCCCTTGTTCGGCTATTGGTGAAACGCGAGCACTTTTTTTTCCTATTGGCGCCGGCGTAAAGTGCTTCCCAAATCGGCGCTAAGAATTTAATGGCTGCTCAGATTCTGCAGTTGATAATCGGGGTTTGATTGCCCTCCCCAGAATGGCCCTTCGGATTGCTGTTATCCACCGCTTCTTCTCCAAATCTGTCACCAATAAGACTTAAATCCTTGAGGTTGTTGGTCACAAGCCGTTTGTTCAATTTAACTCGATGTCATTTGCACCCGATCTCTGCTTGCCTAATATGCCGGCGTCGATTGACCGGCAATCGTATTACAGTCTCAAATCTGCGCCAAACTGACACACCGAATGATGATACGACGAAATTTCATTAACCCGCGGTGTACATGTGACAGAAGGAACCAATGCGGCCTAATGCCTTCCTTTCAAAATGAATTGCTCCAATTTTCGCGTCATCACCCACCTGAGGACACATCGCGCCCATTTTAATTGCCAATTAAGGGCCGCACGTGCCGATTTATTTGCCGAAGGTGTTGACAACGTCTGTGAAAAAATCACCAAAATATCGAGGCAGATTTGAACCCTTGAGTTGTTTAATTATTGGGATGTTCACCAAGCTGTGTTTTCATTGAAATTAAGCGATAAAACTTTCGTAGCGCCAATTAAGTACCCTATTATCGCTAATCGAAACAGAGATTAGAGTGGCTCGTATTGAGGTGAATCGCGTTGGTGCGTGGCCATCGCCTAAGCCTGCAATACACCACCCCCATTTTCACGGCTTGCTCCTCAGTAGCGCGGGCCCGTCTGCTCATACACCCCCTAGGCATGTAGCCGCCACCACTACCCGTTTCAGCCATCTGTACTTTTACTAATTCACCCCCAACTCTCTTGGTCCACAGCTGCCTTAGTCGTGTACCACCATTGATGCACAAACCACGACACAGCTAGTTGAAGCCGTCTAATGAGCGGTTGTCCGCGCCGTCTCCCATCTGGGTTCGAACCACATGTTGGGGCCTGCATTCACTCGTATCGACTTGTTGCCGATGGCCGTCGCTTTCCATCACCTCTCGGCGCCGACCTATGTTCCTGCGACACTTCCACTTTTAACAACTTGGCCACATTGCTCAACTTTAGACGCTTGCCTGGAAGACATTTTCGATCCGTTCCACCTATTGGTTCTCAACTCCCAACCAGGTCGAAAAGCCTCAACTATTTCACGGCGGCAGTCAGGCATTACGCTCCACTTTTACGATCAATCTTTCGTGCTGGGAGAAAAGGTTGTATCGGCTGCAGCAATTCACCTCAAACGTCTTCCGACAATGCATTCAACCTTTACGATTGCCGCACCTCGACGGCACAGTATTACCTCTCGATTTTTCTGTGGACTCCCATGATTGGTTTTTCAATTCTTCAACTACAAAACTTCCTTTCAGAAGACCAATCTCACTGGTTCACCAAAAATACACCTGGACCCAGGTCGTAGTTGAAAGGGCACATTACATAAATAATCTTCCCGTTTTTCGAACTCAACAAATGATTTCTGATCCCATCGTGTGTACATTTGTTGATTCCCGTCCACTTCTTGAGAAATATCATAAGTTCCAGCTCATAGTGTGTGTGTGTGTCGACGTGTTAACGTACTCGCCCTATTAGCACATTTCCTAGCCGCAAGCTGTAGATCCTTCGCCTTTTATGTTTCACAGCGAAAGAATCCACGGTCGGCGAAAAGAAGATAAAAATGAAGATGAAACAGGAGGCGGGAGCTGGGGCGGAGGAAGAGGTCGATGAGGTCGACACCATGGGCTATGGCGTTATGGTCGCGAAACCCTCCAAGTCAGCGCATCGTCGAGAGGGGCGTCCGAAAAGAAGCGTCCGGTACTCCTCCGGCTCTCGCGGCAGCCGTTCGAGCTCCCCCACCAAGACCAGGAGCCAGCACAAGGTGCCCGGGGAGGGCGCTGCCACGAAGGCAGCCCCGAAAGACCTGGATAAACAGGACAAACGCCGGAAGGCCGCCGAGGAACAGGCTGTTCAATTGCCCACCCCCGTTTTCGTCCAACAGGCCTCCGCCGCAAGGTGTATTCGGTTAGTTTTGTGCGGGAGGCTCGCCTGAACCCACACCGGATTTTACAAATTCACAATGCTTTGTGCCTGTTTAGCATTCTCATTGAGGACAGCGCCGATCTCGCAAAGAAGTTGTTGAAGGTGAGTGATTCACATTCTTTCTTTGATCGTCGATTTTAGTTCGGAGCACTATCGGGACTTCTCTATGCCATGGGTAATTTGGAGTATCCTGACAGCCAACGCCAGGCCAGCTTAGCCCTCAAGGTGTGTCCGTGTTATTGCCGTTGTTGTTGTTGTTGTCGATGCTTATTTTATTATTGTTTGGTTGTCGAGTAGGCCGAGTTGGCTTATTGCTCCCTATAATTTGATTTACGGCCTTACCAGCGAAAACACCGCTTTGCGCCATTCGTCGAACGCTTTGTGGGCGACTCAAGCGGGTGTTGACTTTGGTGAGGGGGGGGCTGTCTTTTTTGTGTTACCGATGCTTCTACCACTTTAGACTCTCTGTGGGAGGTATGAGCCGATCAAAGCAGTGGTCGCCCACATCATGGGACAGGCGTTTTATGAGGACTTCTTTGTAAGTTCGACCTTCCTGTTTTTTTCGCGCGCGCGCGCGTGGCGCCTTTGCCGATGTGCTCGCAATGCTCCTTTGATCTGTCGCCTTCCGTGTTAACTGAAAATCACTTAAATTGCCGACTTCGTGGTCTGGCGGTGTTCACTTCAAGTTGTCCCGTTTTTCGGGGCTTGTGGGCACAAAGTTGACACAGCAATTCCGAGCTCTGACCGTCTGTGTGTCGGTTATCACGCCGACTGTGTGCTGCTCACCGTAACCCTGTTTCTGTGTTTCGTTTTGATTTGTCTAGAATAACACCGACGAGTTCTACCTGCACATGTCTCCGCTACAGGCCGACCTGTTGGTGTCCAATAAAACCAAGTTTGCTGGTACGTCTTGTTTTCTGTAATTGGGGCTTAATTTTAGAAGATTTGATGTCTGTCTCGTCTCATCTAGGGGATGTCAGCTATCCTACAAAACAAACATTCAGCCAATCGTAGGGTTTGTGGCAATAGATTTTCATTAGTTAATTCTATGTGCTCTTTGTTGATTCTAGTAAATCCGATCGGTCTGTTTACTAGGCCAGGTTAGGTTGTCAAATTGCAGGCAGTAAGGACGCGATCGGAATAGCTTAACACGCCCAGTCACCCGATCATCATTTTGATTCGTTGAGGCCTTTTTTCACCGGCATTTGATTGGCTCATAGTTGTGTGATGACATTCATTGTCACCTCAACTTCGAAGCCGTCGAATTTTGGCCGAAATTGAATCCCCGATCTTGGTGCTGCAGCTCGTAGATCGAAGTGCTCTTCCGTGTGCTATTTATAGTCCGCTACACGCCTACTCATCTGATTCGAAAGTTTAAATAAAAATCGATAATTCGCATGACGTAAATTTAACACGCAGGGCCTCATTAACGTGACTGCTTGATCAGGTGAGTTGTGATAGCAGGATTTATAGAGTTTTCTCCTTTTCTTTTCACCCAATAGGATTTGAGGATGAGATTAACTTCGACACGATGTAAGCCGCGCCGCATTTACTGCACACCTTCGGACCTCCGCACCAGTGAGCCTTCTTGGCGGTCGGCCGCGCCTTCTCGTAGCCCCCTTCACCGCACCACAATTTACCTCCGTACCTGTACTTCAAAAGCACAAAGCCAAATAAATAGCCTTTCGACAAGTACTCGACATCTTCCTCCTTTTTGTGTTGACTGTTGTCGTTGTTGTTGCTTCTCACGCACAATCCCATTCACTTAACTTGATTCTTCGCCATTTCACGAAGGTGGTGTCTTTGTGGTTAAATTCTCGTTTGAATGCATGAAAACCCCTTTACTCGCTTAGTGCTTTGTCGGCTGCTGACGAGGCGCAGCAGGTAGTTTCCTTGGACACGAGGACAAGTCAGAGTGCTTTTGGGAGATTGTGGACGCGATTCCGTTTCCTGAGCAGGCCAAACAGCCCCATTCTAGGGCTCTCAGTTGTGCGCATATCGACTTTGCCCTATTTCTCATCAATCGACTGTAGTCTGATTGTATTCGATAAGTTTTGGAAACGTTTTTAGCCACCGAGGACATGGCTGGTGACTGATTCGTTAGCTCCATTCGTAATCGCTTTTAAAGTGACCTCGCCTCACTGTTAGCGGTGGTTGTTGCGCAACGAAACGAAACGCCCGGTTGTCACATGATCTGATTGTCAACATTGGGCCCAAGTGATGTCAATTTGCTTCATTCACAATTAGCTTTTGCTCCTTAATTGAGTTGTTTGCGATTCCCTTTAATTTGCTAGCAAGTACGCCTGATTTGTTGTTGTTTTTTTACCTACGACCCATCGGTAAAATGGTTTTTGTATTTGTTTCCTTCAGGTACACAGCAGCAGTACCCAGGTCTGTTCAGTTCCTCAACCACCAAACACTCGTCTGTTCACAAATTAAAATTGACATTTAACTGCTGTATCATTCCTCGCTCGTTGACTCCTCCTTCTCCGCTTACTTTGCCGTTTGATTTCTGCTTCGACTGTGATGGACCATCCCGAGCCCATATCAAAGCGAGTACCTGAGATTCCACAATGTCGCAAGGGCTTCACTCTTGAGGAGGCGCGCGGCTTCGTCGACTCCGTCATGCAGGTCTTCCACAGCCTAGAGGACATGACCGACTTGCGGTCCATGTACGAGACCGGGAAGCAGTTGAGTCGGCTCTACTTCGACTGCCACCAGTACCGTGTTGAGTTGGCCGAGTACCTGACCAGTCACGATTACCCGGCCTTCGCGTCGAAGATGATGAAGAAGTTGAATAATATGGGTGTCTTCAAAAACGACAATATTTGGTTTTCCTCATTTTATTTCTACAACACGACGTGGAACTTTTCTGAAATCTGGCCGGACTTCGCCACAGCCCTGGCTAACGCGGGTCTTCCCAACTTGCTGAACCTCAACATCGGTCATCAGCCCTACCTGGACAATTTGCCTAGCAAAAACGTTTACTACCTTGTCAAGGCCAGCCTCTCGATCATCCACAATATCGCAAGAGTGCCTGGCAACGTGCACTGCTTCTCCACCGATGCCGTGAAGAGTGCGTTGACGAATAAGTTTTTGCGCGAGGAGGAGTTTTTGCGGTGCATCTCAGACCTCTGTCTAGCCTACATTGTCACCGACAACGACACCAACCTCATGACACAATTCCTCAATGGTTCTCCACCCAACAACACCAGCATTCTCCAGAGCCTAGTCGATCATGTGGTCACCGCGAAGACGTCTGAAAAACGCCGTTGCCATGGTTTTCAGGTGTCCGAGCTCTTGTCTGCCATCGCCACTCTGACCGTAAACGATTCCATCAAGCCAGACGTTCTCTCGGTCTCAGTTTCGCAAGGTGGTGAGCGCGTGACGGTCACCCACTTGGCGAGGGACGCGATCGAAGCCGCCACCCAGGCCAACCCCTCTCTGGTGGCCATCCGTGAGGCCGAGGAGGCTGTGCGCCTGCTGTGGAACCTGTCTCTCGACCCGCGTTCAACCAGTCCCTCTTCGGACTTGAACATGCAGATTGGCACCTGGCTGTCGGGCTTCATCAAGGAGGGCAGGCTGTCTTCTCTCCCGAATCACGTCGCCAAGGCCCTTGAGGCTGTGTCAGCACGCGTTTCTTGCCCTCCACCGACCTCCACATTGCTAGGCCAGGGCACTTTTCTCATTTCCTTCGCGCCAGTAAACCGCACGGCTGCTGTGAAGATCGCTGAACGCCTGCAGAGCATCGGGCTGCCTGTGAGTCCACTCGAATCACCAGACGCCGACACCGCTCTGCCGGACGCGTCCGCAGTTGGAATGTCAGGCCTCTACTCCGTGTCGCCATCCTTTGCCTCGTGGAAGAAGATGATTGACTCCGCTAGTATTGTCGTTGTCTGCGCCTCCGAGGCATACCGGCTCTCGCCAGGCTGTCGTTACGAAATCGAGTCCATTCGTCCTGGCTTGGTTTCTTCAAACATCTCCGGTGGGGACTCTTCGCATAAGCAGGCCAGCAGGTACATCCTCCCGGTGTACTTGCAACCTAAGTACAAACCGACTGGTTGGCTCGGTGACATCCTAGCCGGACAGGTTGTTCTCGACCTAAGTGGCCGGCGAGATCTCGACGTTGGGTTCGAGAATTTCATCCTACAGGCGCAAAATCTCTACGCGGAGGTGAAGCAGACCCTTGACACGATGATGGCCAACGACCGGAAGGGTTCGCTCGGCGCCATCTCCACGGGGGCAGCTTCTCAAGCCAATCACGTCGATGGACTAATCCCTGGGTCCTTGAAGAAGATCACCAGTGACTTTGTCCCAGGCGCGGTCAGCTGCTCGACGAGCCTTGGCCGAGACGGGAGTCTGCCCAAGGGAATGGCTCGGCCGAGGGGCCCCTTTTACGGTACCATGTCCGGTGCACCCTCTCCCGAGGCCATGGTGCGCATTCGAAAGTCCGCAGTTCGTCCTGAGGTGCGCTCCTGGTCCACCACCACAGTCTCGCAATGGCTCAAGTTCCGTGGAATGGGACAAATTCTGCAAGTCACCGGAGCCTTCGACGGCGTTCTTCTCTCCCAACTTGCGACAATGCGTTTCTGGGCTCCGGAATACTTTGCACGCGCTCTGCAATCAGAATTGCACCTCTCCTTCATCGACGGGCTACGGCTAATTGAGGCGCTTGACGAATTATCTCCAGAAGGTCTGGGCGACGAGGACGATGGTGGTGCTGGCGGTGGTTTCGTCGGTGCCGGTCCAGAGGGTAATTACGACGATCGCGCAGATGCCTTTTCTCACGTCAGCGGATGCGATAATCTGGGTGGCCGATAGGCCAGAGAGGCAATCGAAACGACCGAAATTTGTTTTATTATTCCCCCCTTCCTGTCCCTCTCTCCCCCCACCCACCTCCTTTACTGTGTCTCACTTATTTTACAGCTTCTGCTGGAAGACATTTTCGTAGTCGTCGGTTCTCGGTTATCCCCCTTTCCCCCTAGTGCCACCCTCTCCTGGCACCGTCAGCGACCTTTCACGCGAAATCCGCTCATGCGACAAGCAGTCGTCCCGTGCACTTCCAGTCTTCCCGGTCTCCCAAATTAACTGGTTTGACCAGATTTGAGCAACTGCTGCCACCGCCGCCACCTTTTACCGCTCCTGCAAGTCGGTGAAACGGCCATCCACAGAAACCGTGTGATTTTGCCCTTAGCCAGGCCCCTCGTGGCCATCTAATGCTGTTGTTTTTTTTGTTAGAAAGGAAGCATCATTATCTCTTGTCCTCTTAGTGTCATGAGCTCCCTTGTATCCTGCCGGCATTTCCATTAAAAGTACAAAACCACGGACGCTTGGTGGTGGTGATGCACCACGTCGTGCACGTTCGTCGTGACGCCGCAAATGACCAGTCACGAGTTTCGTTTAGATTTGCAAGGCACCAGTGCATTCATTTGTTCTTAGTTCCGATTTTCCGCTGCCCGACTTTTCACATTTCGTTCTCTCAATCGATCGCTCGCTCTCAAAGTCCGAGTCCGCGTTGTAACTGCTCATTCGCACTCGCCGAATCCACCTACCCTCTCCACCCTTACACCCTCTATTCATGTCTACGGAGTGTGCGTCTACGGAGTTACAAGGAATTAAACTTTGTCAAATATTTGTCTGACGTGCATATTTTTTTCGAACACAGACACGAGACGTTAGAATTAAACATTTTTTCATGAATCGCCTCTGGTTCTTCTTGTTTTGCTGTGGCGAGGCACGGTGTGGGTTTAAGTGAGTTTGTTGCCATGCCAAATCAGCTAAGCGATTTCAAACACCAATGGCAGGCGTCGGATGTGGCTGGCAAGCTGCAGTGGTGTTGAGACCGCAGAGGTTAGGCGTAATTAGTTTGAGTGATAGTTTTATTTGTCAGTCAACTGTTGACTGCTGATAGTAGTTAAGGTTAATGATGATTGATGGGTGAAGGCGTGAGATTGGAGGCGGTTTTTCCCCCTGAAGTCATGTTTCGCCGGGTACCTGATGCGTTCGTTGCTGCGCGCGTTGAGTCACCAAGGTCAGGACTGTTGTGTTGGCTAGGGGGTCCTCGCCTTCCCGTCCAGGTGTAACGTCCCACGTACTTGAAAGCTAATTATTTTAAACTTTACTGGTAACTTATAGCGCAGATAGGTGAGCATCAGTTTGATTTTTCCACACTCGTGGTCTCAGGGGCTTTCTACGGTTACACGTTTGACTTAACGGCAAATAATCGGTAATTGCCAATGTTAGATTGCAGTAGACATGCGGATTAGTAGCGATTTTGCACTACCCAATGGTGGGGTTGGGTGCCCTTTTTCGAATTGCGTGGTTGGCTGGCGGATTTTTAGGCGCCTTTTTGCAAAGGCATGAACTTTAAAGTCCGAGGAGAGTAAGCGGAATGTTTTGCCTCTTCTACTTGGATGTGAAGGGTAGCCCAGTAAAGAAGAAAAAAATTAGACCTTGTTTAGCATTTTACTTGAGAAAATGGGTGCAGATTACACATTCTGTTGGTGAATTTCAATTTGGTCACAAGACTGCGGGTAGATTATGCGCAGAATGCTATCAGGCTCCGTCGAGACGTTCTCCGATTCGAGTTCCAGCTGTTTTTCAATCTGAAAATTTAATGCATTTAAACAAGGCGTCTAGGTCGAGTTCTAATCCGGATTATCGACCGTTCTACGGGTTCGTTGTGAATCGTGTTTATTCACACCCCTTAATCCGGTCGCCCCACCTCCGACACAGGGTTTTCCTCTTTCGCAGCATGTCGCCAGCCGCGCGGATCCTCAACTCCCTCCCCCATTCACACTAATATTTATCTTGGTTTATCCTCACACCTAGGTCTCGATGTTAATGCATTTATGACTCACACATCAGAGGTATAAATACACACGCACAAACCCCACAACATGGCGACGACCTCGTCAAGTCCTCGAATAAACGGTTGACTCTGTGTCCTTCCTCAGACTTCATCCTTGATGGGCAGTTAGTGGCATATGGCACCGCAACAGGTTGTTCCCGGTTAGCGCATTCAGCTTACTACCCTTTCCTTAATTCACTTCCACATCCCTGATTTAAAAGTGTATCGCGCTCGAAATATATCAACATCTCAGGTATTTTTTGAGGTCGTTCTCAGAGAAAATTTGTGTTCTCACATGCTCTTATCAATTCGCGCTCACAGCCTTCATCTGTTCATCTTCAAATGCATCATTACCCTTTACCAGTAAGGTGTGTGTGTTAAGCTTGCTTTCCCAGCATTCCTATTAGCTTTGTAATGACACCAGTTTGTACGTGTCAGTGATTGTGTGTTTGAGATCGCGTGTGCACACAATACCAAACTGATCAATCGAATATCGTGTTCGGTCTTAACCTTCCCGGATCTAATCGATGGAGTCCTACAGATGTTACCCTGGCTTGATAGCCTAGCGATTCAGAATCGGGAAGACCCGCTGTGATTTCTGCGCTCATTCGAGCCTTTTAAAACTGATGACCTTTGATCTCACGCGATCCGTATCGGCAATGAAGCGCGTCTGGCTGAAACCGCTCCTTCCTCAGAACACAATTACTCTCACAGTCCTTTTTGGAGAACGATTTGCTAATTTTCTAGAACCCACCTTCAATCACTGTCTATGTGTTTATATGAAAAGCTAGAATATCTTATCCTTCAACCAAAGATAGCTTCTGTGGGTATTTGAGCCCTGTATTTAGACGTTAGACAATTCATTTCTTTACGTACCTCTGAGTGGTGATGTTGGCAGACAACGGTGCTGTGAGCTTCATCGCGTTCAAGGTTGATTTCCGAGCCACGAATGACTCCCATGCCGACAGCGCTCTTCTTCCAACGATCCTTTCGCAGTGCGGTAAGTAGCAAGTGGCCACAGGAAATATCGGCTGAAATTTAATGTGAAAAACACGCGTCAGGAGTACAATTTTGCGGAATCCAGGACGTCTATCCGGCTACAGCGTGGAATTCCAAACCAATTAGGAAATTAAAGCGAAGACACAAAGTAATGTGACCTGTGATCTTCGGCAGGTTGAAGTTTTTTATGCGGACCCATTATAGGCTCGAATTTTTCAAATGAACTTCAGGTAAACAAAGGCATGTCTAGAATGGGTGCTTCGTTGTTACTGGTAGTACTCTTGTGCCATTAATTCACGAAATTTATCTCGAAGTTGCTGTTATTTATTATCGTGCCAAGTAACCAATCAAATATCACCGGGCAACTCCAGTACGCATGGAAAACAAAGTAGGCCCAGAAACTCACATCGCACAAGACGTTTGAATATGACTTCCTCGTTAAAGTAGGGATTCGGGCCGGATCTGGAGTGAGTGCGCTTTTCTAATCGTCGGCCGTCAGCTGTCAAGAGTACGCACTTAACCTGGAAGAAAAGACGCTTGGGTAGCCTTAATAATCACTCAAACGATCGGGTGTGTTTTACGATCAAACCTACCTTGTGTTTCTTTGCGCTTTGAAGATTCACAATGTTTCGGAAGAAGACACTAAGTTCTTGACGGCGATCGTTGTATTGCATGGTGGTGTAGATCACCATGGCCTAGAACGGCATTAACCAATGAGAATGTCCGTTTGACTCAACTACTAAAGTTTTAATGTTATGTCTACTTACATTTTGACATGAAGACGATTCATCTTCTATCACAGGAGTAGGAAAACAGACAAAGAGCAAAAGGGTGTTTGGAAAAAGGTACCAATAGGCATCACTGGTGTAAGTCTGCAAGTTTTTATTGCTTACCATCCGAGGGGCCCAGGTTAACGTCTTCAGACGGAGGCAAATCTAGGAATGCAAATCGAAATGAATCAGACCAAACGCCGGTCAAATCAAGTTGCCTTTAACCCAACAGATGCAGTGTCTGTGGCTTTGCTAGTGGTTCACTTGCTTCTTAGTCTAGCAGCATCGAAACCAGCACAAAGATTGAGTGTTCTTTGTGTTGACCTGATGTAAGCACCGTCCAATGATGTCTTTCTTAGTTACATTCATCACTTACAGTCACGTGATGGCAACGATGGTGTCGATGATGAAGACGAGGATGAAGAGGAAGAAGAAGAAGACGACGACGATGATGATGATGATGTGGATGAAGACAATTCGTCGGCGTCTAGACAAATATTAGAAGAGACAAATAATTGCACACTTGAACTTCAATGGCGATCTTAATTGTAAATGGATGAAGACATGCCAGTCTGCCTGGGATTTTCTGTGATGCTGAGGTCGCAGGCGCCACTAAAATTGCGCCACGCAGTTTTATTGTCAATTTGGTCAAAGAAGTGACCAGACCAGCACTTAAGTACCGCAGTAAATGGTTTAAAAATCAACGAAAATGCGCTTTAACGGATGAAAAGCACCTTACCTGGTGTGACTGACTCCGCACATTCGTGGGCGACCAACTCACCTGTGCAATGAAACATAGCGTTATTACAATTCAATACAATACTCACTAACAAAGATGATCGGTCAATAAGAGAGTTGTTTTTCATTAGATGTGAACAGGTGTGTGTGTCAACTTACGCCGTCTTCCATCCTCGTATGAAATGGCTACGAAAATGCGTTAAAAATGAATGAAGGTGAAATTCAGCAGCCCACACGACATTAGATTATTGATTTTTTCCGATGACGCTCCACTAGATTGGGGTGTTTTTGCTAACCTGTCTTCCTAGTCCTTAAGTGACTCTTAACTTTCCACAGTAACGGCTAGTAACCAAAAGTAATTTATTTGTTTTTTTGCAAAGAATTATGCGAATAGCCACGTACATCTTACGAGTCCAGCTTTTCTGGGTTCGACACGTATCAGTTCATCTAAAGCGGGAAAGTGCTTCATCAGAATGACACCCGTGTGACCTTGTGATATTTTTGTTTAAATTCGTGCAAGTGGAACTCACACAGATTCGCCTTAACCCTCTTCCTTAGTGAAACAATAATTGGCCAAACAATACACCAAATAACACATCCACTCTACTCTACATTATAATAATTGCTGAAGTGCTTATACCTACGTCAGAAGTAATATATGTCCGCATGTTTTATCTTAACTCTTGTATTCCAGGTGATAGATATGTGGCAGACGTATCGACGTGGAGAGACTTCAGTGTTAGCCTAGCATGACCACACACGCTTTTAAATCGGACAGAAGGCATTAACAGGTTAATGATTGGTTTTTTGGTTTTTGTCTCTAAGCGCTGCACCAAATGTGCCTGCCAATCAATGCACTTACAGATTGTACTTGTTGTGGATTCCGAGGCTAGAAAGAGAGCCAAATGAGACGAATCAGTTGCCTGTTTAAAGACGCAAAGTGAAGGAAGGCAGTGCGACCAAGTGGTCAGTACAGAATTCGATCTATTTTTGCTACTGTCTTCTACAAACAGACCATCAGCGTGGATAGTTTTCCCATCTTTTCATCATTCTACACACAGTTTTATTGGTTATATCACTTCAGTGCTCTAATTACTAGTATAATCACACAGTCAACTTCCGTATGGGGTAATATTCTCCTGATTCGTCGTACCAAGGTCATCCAGGACATACGTCTTTGCCATAGACTGAGAGGAAGTCTACTGCAGTACTCAAAAGATCTACTAATTGGTTCTCTGAGCATGTGACCTTGAGTACAGGCAAATCATAACAGGTTGTGAACGGCCTAGATCGATCGATGGTTCATTGACAAAGACGATGAATTTACCCCAAGAGCTAACGTCCCACCACACGGCAGACTAAAATTCTGGTTAGTTGAGCATGGTCGCAGGATTCATGAAAATTCGCCCACCTTCTGCCTATTTTTAAGACTTCACATTTGTTTTTTTTACAAAATGTATTAAATAAGTTGGCATTATCACGCACGCAAATATTTTAACTAATTAGCCCGCATAGCATCTACCGTTAGTAGGGTTAAGCGATATAAGGGCACACGGAGATAGCGGTACCACCAGCAGAATGCTTGCCGATGTCGATTAGAAACACGGTTTCACCGGTAACAAGCACCAAAATTCGTCCTTACCTGTTGTGGCCAACTCCATGGATTCGTTAGTAACCATTTCACCTGTGCGACAAAATAACATTATTACAATTGAGCAGACAAAATGGTGTCAATTCTCCAACAAGGATGAAAAAAATAACCAGTTAAAGATGTGAAATTGCACAGAGTGTGATCCAGTGTGTGTGTTAACTAACGCCGTTCATTGTCTTCGCATGGAATAGCTAAAAATAAGCACTAAACGTGAGCGAAGTTAAAATGTTACATCCCTCGTAAAACCAGATTATTGATTTTTGACGAAGTCCTAGTGATTTTGAGAACCTAGCCTCTTAGCTTTGAGCAGCACTGATTAGTAGTAGTATATTTATTTTTCCAAAGAACTTACCACGTATCATTCCAGTTTGTCTGGGCTCAGCACGTACCAATTCATCTAAAGTTGGAAATAGGTTTCATCAGAGATAAATTCGGAAGATAAATTGTAACAAGCATATTCACGCATGCTTCTAACGCAGTATGTAGGTGGCATTTCAAATAACTTCGAGTAATCATTCAGATTATAAGATACCTTGTTGAATTTCCCGTTTTCTGGGTTCGAGGCGTACCAGTTCGTCTGAAATGCAAAACGCAGTTTGAAAATGGCTAACTTTAGACAAAAACCTTTTTTTTAATTTTACGCAAAATGCGTTTAGAAATGCCCACTTTTAACGCACCCTTACTGATTGTGTCGTGTCTCTATCATTGGTGGTCACAATTGGCGGAAACAGATTGACTACTAGTGGACTGTAGGTAGAGGCGTGACAGTAAGATGCAAATTTTAATCAGCACTCTCTAAAAACGACTGCGTTCCATCGTTTACTGGATGCTACACAATTGTACACTGTCCACATGGACACATCATGTCTGTTGTTTGTTCAATTAGGCCGGCTTCTTCATCTATAACGCAAGGCAGCAGTGTTGCTACGCCCTCAGAAATGACAAAGCCTTGACTGACTTCTCAAATTTACTCGTCATCTTTGCAGTTGCTTAGTGGATATATTTATAAGCAACTACGCCTTTAACAATCAAGGCACTTACAGATTCCACCCACCGCAGTTTCCGCGTCTACACAACGAAACAAACCGAACAGATTAATTACAAGTTAGAAGATAAGCACAGGAGAGCAAAATCGATTGACTTCTATTAACTACTGTGTTGTTACATTCTTCTGAAATTGTGTATTATTTGTTGAAGGTGACGGTGTTTTGCTTTGGAAATATGATTCGTCACGATCCTATGACTGAGGTATACAAAATGAACAAACACTCTGGTAGCAAAGTTGATCGGAGATAAGGGAAGATCGACGAAAAATATTCCAAACAAACAGTGCATGTTGTTGCCAAATTTGGAGTGCCACAGGGAATCATTTAGCCCGATTTATGTGTATTTGGGAGTAATAAGACACAGGCAATAAAGCTGATGCTTGCACTGGACTTAACACAAACCTAACCTAACTACTTAATGTGCCGCATGCATCAGAATTGCTTAACCGAATTACATTCAGAAGATATTTCGCCTAAGATTGACAAGAATCTTTCTGGTTAACCTGTCAAGTTTTGGGATATGTTAAATCTTCGTCACAATCAAATCGGCTCATTTTAATGTTCTAGAATAGTTTCAAAATGGAGTTCAATAATGCCAGTCAAAATGATGGTGATGAACTAGTCAAGATTAAGTCAAAAATCTGCTGATTTTCAACAAAAGACTAGACTGTGGTTTTTTTGGGACAACTAGAACGGATGATTACCTTTAATGATCTACAAAACGGTCAGAGGAGGTGAATTACAAAGGGATTTTACTTCACCGAATTGATTATCGGACCTAAACGCCATCAGAAACTTGATATAGGTAGGGATGCCGCACACATTTTGATTTGCAAAACTTGAATTAATGATGAACAGTAGGAAGATCTAATATGCTCTAGCATTTCCAGGTGCACGAAATCACATGTTGTTGCCTTGGGAGACAGATGGTGGATATACATCGTATTCAATACTATCTACTCTTAAAAATTGTGTACTGAAATTTTCATGGTAACAATAACGACGGATGCTTGTTCGCCGCCTTACCTTTAATTGTCAGTGAAACCGGTGGTGATGCAGCGCTCAGTGGTGGCTCTGTTGAAACAGTTGACGACATATCAGTAACAGGCACTGAAGTTTACACCAAAGTAGATGTTTTTTGAGTTTTGTGTGCAAATAAAATATTGGAAAAAATATATGGAGGAAATGAATGAGTGGGATGCTAAACAGGCGTCATCAGATATCTAGCAGGCAATTTACCTTTTCTATACTCTGCCTTTACTGGCTCCAGGCGTATTAGCTCGTCTAAAATGCAAATTTTGTTATCTGAACGATCCGGAAGATAAGACGTTGGATTTATTTGTACAATTAAACCCACACATGAAAATCAACACATAATTGACCTCCAAATTTGCCAAACTACTTGCAAGTTTGAGCAACAAGTTATGCAAAATCTACTTAATTTGAGATAAAAGTGGTGATACAAGTTGGTTGCTTGGGTGTACGCATCCGAGATGGGCTACGTATTTTGGTGCTTTGACAATAAAATTCACAGTAATTTAGTGGCTTTTAGTGGGCAAATTTAAAGAGGTCCCGGCGTAGAGCATGAACCCCACCAGCATCGATTTTCTACGTGGTCCACTGGCAACACGTGAAATCAAACGTTTAAGGCGGTAGTTTAAATCGTGATCGACAGGCACTTACATTATTAAAACAAAAATTAATAATCAAAACAAATAATCGATTAAAGTCACCTTCGCCCAAGCCTGTTAAGAACACTCGTAAACTACCTTAAACACGGCTCAAAGACACCATTGTGGTCTCTCGAATTACCAAACGCTCGTTTTACTGGTTCATTTTTAAACGCACACTTACAGTAAGTGTTTGTTGTAGACTCTGAGATTGTCGATTGGCCTAAAAGTTGAATGCAGAAAGAAACACTCTCTTCTCGACTCAAAAGAGGACATATACAGCTAGTGCTGGAGTTACACTAGAGAGAGAGACTGTGATTTGGTCTTGTGGCGTAGGTACCATCGTAAATTACAGCTTGCCAAAGGCATTTACCGTCGTTACTATTTCACGATCTTAACAAAGACGGATGCAATTGAATCACGTGACGTACTAAGAATTCCAAACTGAATTCGGTTATTGATCAGGCCTTTTAATAACTTCAAGAATGTGGGTAATTTCAGTCACTTCTCATCCACTGACTGAATGAACAAATTGAGGGGCTACAAGAATTGCTGCGGCAGGAAATGACACTGGACACCCAGCCGAGTCACTGTTGTTAAGGGCTCATCATCAATTTTAACCGACACACCTTCTCTTATTAACTTTTACGTGTTGCAGTTTGTCGTATAATACATCTTTATAACGTTTCGTGGTCGTCGTGAAAATATCGCATGCATCTATCCATCGTCAATCAAATTCAGAGACGACGTCACATTTCGTGTGTCCAGAAATGCACAACCCGAAGGAAATAGAACAGGATGCACCCCCGTATGACTGGCAAACATTTTGCAGGCTCAATTTGCGATTTCGCGAGTGTCCAAACAGTCTTTTGCAAATTTAATTACCAAATTTTCTCGCGGCGCTAGTTGGCACACAATCTTCGCCAGGTACCTGAGTGCTGAATGCAGTGCCATGATGCAAAATATTGTAGATCTCAAGGAATGGAGCAATACGTAGCGGTTGAGACAAACTCCTTTCTGTATCAACTTGCTGTGCGCAATCGCCACCCAAAAACTTGGCAGATCAACACACAGGTCAACGGATTTACCCGGATATCATCTACTAGCAGTAAACGAGGTTTGAGGACATACGAAAATGGTGGTAGAACCAGCAGAATTTTCGGTGACGCTGATTCGAAACGCCACTTGGAATATCGCCCTCATCTGCTGACTATGCGTTTTCGTGGATAACTGCTTTGCCTGGTTAATTAAACACGGAACACTGCAAAGAGGGTGTCAGCTTGTAGATAAAGTGAACAGGGCTTTATTCAAGCGAAATTGACAGATTACATGTGATGTAACCGTAACACAAGGCATTCCAGTCATGGCTTAACTTACGCTGTCCTTGACCCCCTGCTGACGAAGCTAAAAGAAAGCAGTGAATTATGGTTATAAACGGGGTTTTTTTAAGTTTCAAGTAAAAACCACTAACAACTACCATGTTTAGTGGCTACTTTCCTGGGTTCAACGCACTGTCCTGGATCCGCAGACGACAAGGCTAAAAAATGTTAGAAAACAGTGTATTTCGACGATATTTGGCTTATCCTAACACTGATTCGTTTCTACATGACTGCTTTAATGCGCAAATTTGTCAAAACTGAAGGAGTGTAAGAAATAGGTTGCAAAGTAAATCTTGTAAAGCGTGTGAATTACCTGTCATCCTCTCTATTTTTTTGGGCTCAACCGGTTTCAGTTCATCTATAATGCAAATTCACTCAATCAAAAGCATTTAATCCAGCCTTCCATTTTAAATTATTGCAATTTGATAAACTGGGTTTCAGACGCACTAATTTGTCATCCGTCGTCAAAGTAATTTCGAACATCAAACAAACAGTCTGGTTTAGCATACTTGTTGAAAAATAGTCAGAGAATAGACTGAGTTACCTACTAGACCACACATGTCAATTAAACTGTTATCTGATTGGCTGGTTGACTCGGAATTTGATACTTATACTTACATAGTATACTTAACTTAATTTAGCAAATCGCATACTTACAGAATGTGCTTGCCACAGAATCCGCGGTCTCAGCTTGAGATAGATCAGGAAGGGTAGCTGAATGTTCTAAAAAGGAGAGGCAGTGAGCTGATTGGTGAATCAGTTTAGCTCATGCTGAAACTGGATTATGATTGGATCTCTTTTGTGTTTATTGATTCGTTCACACATTACCAATTAGAATCAATAATTAACACTGGTCAATAAAGTACCCTTTGAAACGGAAGAAATAATATTTTTGTAGTACCTGAGTTGAGTAATTTCTGTCAATAGAGTAATTTTTTATTTACAACACTTTAATCGAATTCAGTTCTAGCCTGCTTTCGAAGCATGTTGTTACACAAGTTTGTTGAAAAGAAGTCCAAAAAGTATTTTTTTTAAATTCAAACGCATGATTTTCGGCATCTTGGTTGTTTCTCTGAATCCCTTAAAACGTATTAGAATTTCTTCGAACTTATGGCGTTCAGGTCCCGATTTAATTCAAAGAAATTCAATAACACTATTTTAGTATGCACATAAAATTTAATTAAACCATTCTGATTGGTAGATAGTATACGATTGTGCCAATCAGAAGCGATCGTGACTCAAACGCAATGAACCAAAAGAAATCATGTTGGTAACTACTAAATTGCACTAAAAATACGATTTTCCTAACAAATAGGATGCATACTTTTGAGTGATTTGCAAGTTCACTTGTGGTGCTGATTGTCAACAACTAATCAAACTAGAAACATCACCGGAATCGAAAAAAAAGACAGCAAGCGTTTAAGGGATGATAATTAATGGTGTACCCCTAGTATAACTCGGATCTTGTTCCAACTTGCTGTCATTTATTGCAAATCTGTCGACTTTTATCAACATGAATGATTTAAATTTTGTGAAAAAAAAGCCAAAACGTCATTTCATGCATGGAAAATGAAACCACATTCATACCAAATAATCGATTTTTTGCATTGTGATTTCCTCTGGGTCGTTCGCAGCTGCTCAATTTCAATTACCACCCTGTTTAATGTCTGTTTTTCGTTTAAAACAAAATTTTGCAGTCTTAGATAAGAAAGTTAGACACGTTGTCGATTTCCTCAATCATTTATCAGCGAAACCTGCGCGTTAGACTACTTATGCCTTGCTGTTAGTAGTAGCTAGGAGGTGTGTACATGTGACTAGACAGACCAGCAAAATTTGTTTAAAAGAACGAATTGAACCTACCATTATGCACCGATGGCGTGCTAGCAATCGATAATGTCGATGGTGTGGTTGAAGCTGAAAAAGGAAATGAAATAAACCTCTATTTTATGCCATTCGTTTATGCAAAATCATTTACAGCAACGTTTGTTTAAATCAACTTCTAGCGATTTACTAATTTTAATGTTTATAGCAAAAAAAATACTGAAAAGTGATATTTGGTAAGCGGAATTGAAAAAAATGTAGAAGCTACCTTTCTTCCTCGTATTTCTTCTGCTTTCAACTAACGCCTGTTTTTCTGAAATGCAAACAATATTACTTCAAACGCACTTTTATCAGATTAAAGATTCATTTGCGTATATTGACTTGACACTTTTTTATTACGACCCCATTTTGTTTACAAGATTTCCTCACCTGTTTTTGCGGGCCCCGAAGATTCCAGAACGATCAACTCGTCTAAATGATAAGAAGATATTAGTTGAGATGAGGCATGATTCCTGATCATTTTCATTGATGACTTGTGCTTGGCATGATTTCGTGAGTTTAACCAGAATTACAGACACTTTGGATTGGTTGGCGCTTCAAGGACACAGCCCCGGTGAAGAAGACTGTGATTGGTGCAAATAATGCAAATACGGGTTGAGTGGTTTTATGTTAAATCTCAGCATTTTACCACGTTTGTGAGTAAATCACTCAGCTAAAAGAAACGATGGATGTAAATATGATAGATTTTCCCATAATTAATGGGATTTTTGTTTGTGCAAGATGGCGAGATCTCAAAATGTATACTAATTGAGACAATTCAACGTAATCAAAGAAAGTAATGGGCCACTTAAAAGAATTTTCTCACCATTAACGCTTGGTTCTTTTGATTGAACCACTTCTTTTGCATCTAGAACACGGAAAAAAGCAATAAAATGTACAAATTATTAATGGATCGACATTTACAAACAAAGCTTTTTTATCAGCACAATTTTTTTTTCCGATATTTATATTTTAGACCTAAAATCGATTGTGAAATATTGCGACCAATCAAGAGCATTGACGCACGACACGTTAACTGTGTGTCAAATCCACATTCGCCAAAAGCCACATCGTTCAACTGACTGCGTGGTGAACATTTCCGTTTCCGCATTTCGCGTGATCTGGAAAAGCCGGCATACGCACACCAGACTACTTGTAAGTTTCTGTAAGTAGTACTTGCAAAGTGTGTCCACGCGGCTATAAATATTGAACACTGTAAGATAGTACGAATTTTGGGTAAAATTATTGATTAAAACAAATTGAGGAAGGTGTGGTGTTAGTTGTTTTTGTAACCAGAAGTTTTTTTGGAATTGAGTTGCAAAAAGATATTCCCAAAACGGTTCTACAGCACCTGATTTTCAAGTTGTTAATTTTGTGCTCCAATTTCCTTGCTCGCAAGAGGTTTTTGCCCCAACTGACGTCTTAGAAATGCGCAAAATTTAAACAATCCGTGGAGATATTACTAATTTCTAATTAAGCCATTGGCTGGCAGGAAATAAATTTGCCAGGAGAACGGCATTCATAAATCCCCATTTACGTAACCTACCTTTTGAACGCGATGACGAAGACGACGACGTTGACGACGTCGAAGATGACGAAGATGACGTGGAAGAAGACGATGTAGAGCCCGTCGATGATGCTCCTAAGGTTTTACAAGGAATAAAGAACGGTGACCTTGAACGCAACCAATCACTCGACTCCACGACTGCGTCATCGTTGCCCGTGTTCCTAACCGATCTGATTTTCTGGCTCAACCAGTACCCCAATAGGCGAATTAAATCCTTACGTTTAAGTTTAAGAACACCTCAACATTCTCCTTTGTTCTTACAAATAAATTAACTAACTCCTAGGCCCTAAGAGGTTGGTACATATACTACAAATCAAGAGAATGCATGTCGTAAGTTATAATAATTCGTTTGGTGGATTCTTAATGAGGTCCATAATTTCATCTGTTAGGTTGCTTAAGTGTTACTTCATGAAGGCTTTTGTGAATTACAAGCAACATCTTACGTCGTAAAGTGCTTGATGCTGATGATGTTGCTGGTGATGATGGTGACGGACCTGCAAAGAGACAGACAACTGACAAAACTTTCAAAATATCCACATATAGCTGGTTTCAAAACTACCAATTAAAGGCGTTGCTAAGAAAAAAAACTTAGTTTGCGTCAGTTTTGATAAATTTAAAGCGGTAAATTTATTTTTGAAGCTGCACGAATAACCTGTAGTCTGGTAAAATGGGCCATGATAAAGGATTGGCCATTATTGGATTTTCCGTTACAGTTTCGTGAAGCAGTAAAATAGGTATTTGGGTGTTGCCCTGCGTGGTTTTGCATCAACAGACACCAAACTTATACAAAAAATGTTTTAAATACTAAAGTACTTACATTTGTTGATAGAGACTCTATTTTGCTGCGCAACCTGAAGTACAAAAGCACAAATATCAGCTCGTAATCAGAAGTCGTCTCTTTGAGGCTAAAATCAATCGCTGATAGTTTAACTAGGAAACGCTAATTATTTTTTTAAAAAAAGTTTGCGCATTTACACACTGTGAAGGTCTTGTTAAAATAAAACAACCCACAAGAATTTAATTAATTTGTAAAAAACACTCAATAAGCTTTCTGGCAAATAGGAAGCCTAATCGAATAGCAACGCTCATTTTAGCATTTTAGGTCGCTATCCAATAAAAATCCAAGAGAATGCTGATTGGTCCAACAGTATGTATATGGTGCCACCAGTTGCCATGGTTATTTATTAGGTGATTTCCAAATACAATTGAATTGATTGAAACAAATGAGATCCCTACATAGTCTGATTTGTTGCCAGTTATTCAAAACCTGAAATTTCTGATCTTCAACAACACTTTGCAATTGTAGAAACAAGTAATTTCTGATTCCTTACACTACTTGACATAATTAAGTAGCACGTGTGTTTTCCATGCATTTTTAGACGCCTTACCGCTATTGTGCTTCGAGCGTACAGACTGTAGGCGGTGTCGTAGTCCAGTTGGATTTCTGATCCGGGAAGGTAGACTGTTCCAAGGAAAGGCTCATTGCCTTTCTTCTTCTTTCCCAGTATATCGAACGATAGCATTCCGTACCTGACGTCGGCTAGGTAAACAATTATAAAGCACATCGCATTTTTCCATACTCATCTGCTTGTGGGTTTTCCGTTAGCTAATCTTATTACTTATTATGAGTGTAGTAACACGGTTTGCCGAATGCTACGGAGAAGATCAGAGTCCGCACGAAACTTACACGCAATGACATTCTTGAAGCAGAAGTTCTCGTTGAAATGTGGGTTGGCGCCACGTTTCAGCGTGGTACTGTGACACGTGGACTTCGTCTTGCTACAGCAACTCTTGTTTCTGAGCTTCAACGTGCATTTCCAGTTAGGCTGCAATTGATCCTGGTGGATTGTTAGCTTCGTGACAACCTGCAAATCCAAGCAGCGGTTCATTAGATGAAAAGCGTTTTCTTGTAGCTACGTTTAACTGCCCGTCACATGAGTTAATCACAGCACATCAACTCACCCTAACTTTTTGTCTTTCCGGAGCGTTCTGCAAGTTCCTTATGAACACATCCAGCACTTGTTTGCGTTCGTCGAATTTGACGTGAATGTTAAGGATCAGAGGGGCCTTGAAAGTGCATCGCATGGGCTAAAAGGCGTCGCGGGAATTTATTGGTCTGTGCACCGTAACAGTGGTTGATATGGACGAATCAGAACGTGGAACTTACCGTAGCATTGCAACACTTTTTGTGTTCGAGGGAATCTGTTTAAACGACAAGTAGAATTAGCCAATAAACGAGATCACATTGGTTTATTAAATGAATCAAGTGTAACACTACAATCATCACGCTGATTCTTGTAGAGCACCAGAGGATAATGCGTGGGTTTGAAACGATTCACTTTTGCCAGAAGGTTACATAGTACTCAAGTCGTGATTCGTTTTTTTACAAAATAATTAAGTGCAATCGAAGGCAACTCACCAGAAGGTAGCATTGCTAACACCAGCTATATCAGTGTAAAATGAGGGTGGCCCTTTATATACAGCTGGTCCAGCCGGTATTTTAGTGAACCATCGCGTATCAGCTCAGTCTGCGGGCGAACAAACGTACCTTGCACATTCCAGTGCCAAATCCGCAGGCGCAGGTCAGTTTGTCGAGTGCAGTTAAATCAAGATTTTAAGATTGCCATTGAGTAGTGTGAGTGTTGGTGACACAAGCTGCATCCCTTTCATCAAATCACACCAGAATCCGCTAGGGGTCGGCTTGAGGTCAATGGTGGTTGGAGGTTATTTCTAGAGAATTGATGTGAGTCCCACGTCTACACGGAGGCAACGACACCTAAGTCACCGGTGGCCTAGCTGTTATCTAGGCGGAAGAATCGGACTGCTCACTGACTGGACGTTAACACCTACAGCCTATTCCACAGAGGTGTTTGATAACGCAGTGGAGACGCAGGAATGGGAATATGGGGAACCTGGTATACTCCACACTACCTGATGCACGTCTGTGAGGTGTGGCTGAAATGGCTCTAGGGGGGCATGAACTATATCCCGCATCTGACCAACAGACGTGACTGGGAGGGAGGGGCTGTGGTCAGGAGCGGGACAGGAATATCGCGGGATGGAGTATCCCGCTATAAACACAGGCACACAGCGCGACGATTAACAACTGAGAATCTGGGGAGCAAATATGGCGAACAGGGAGAAGTGAATTAACAAACCTCATCATACCAAAGATCGTGAACAGTTCTAAACCGCTCACTGAATTTCAACAATTGACACGAGTTCGATTATCGGGGATTTGTAATTATTTGAACTAACTCACTTGTAAATTAACCCATCGAATTTCATTAGATGCCTTGAACGTGTCAACGTCTTTTAAGTTCCCAGTGCATATTTGAGTACATTGAGAACCAGGTTGTTAGATGGCATTTGTAAAAAAATTGACTTGAACACGTTTCGAGAGAACAATCCAAGCCCGGTTTTAAAGAGGCGTTTCAGACACCTTACCTCTAACAGCGCTGCATTTGATGTCCCCTGATTGTGCGTGAACTGTGCTCACACAAGACTGACTTATTGATTTTTGCGAGTGCGGAGGTCATGCTTGTTGTTTGCCGACAATGCACTCGCGAACAAATCACGTGGTCCACTAAGCTTATGCGCACGCCTCTTGAATTTATCTCTAAAATATGAAACATGAATATAACATGCCTACTCATTGTGATCTAATTCACGCCTCCTTACGAATTTTCACTGTAATAATTTTGGCAATTAACTGAGTGAAACAGTAATCAACACCCCCACAACTATGCCACGTAATTTTAAATGCCCTATTTGGGCCACTTTGAATTTATGCTGTCACGATTACCTTCTAAAGTGTCCTATTAATCGATATCTCGGTTTGCAGTGTGTGGAACTTCAAACGCGACCACTTCATCTAATTCATTGTAAGAAAATTGTGAATTTATTTCTTTCGCTTTTGACCTGTTAAAATCGTTGCAGCAGGTTGACACTTACTGTACTCTGATACAAAAGTATCCTAGTTGTTCTTTGATCGTGCAAATGGCATGCGACAAGGTAGACGCAACCACCTATTCACGCACTGGGCTCAAACAAATCTACTTAAGTAAGTCGGTCAGCCAATCGAATTCGCTAGTAATCAACACTCAGCCAATGAGAAGAGAGTTTGTGGGCAGTTTTGTCACCGATAGCCAATGCGGTTAAATGGTCAATAATTTCCGTCTTAGAGGGAAAAATAGACAACCACGTGACCACCGTATGAAAATTATCAAATAACCCTTGGAAAACATGAGGTTTAAGGTAATCGATAAATGGGATCATGATTTTGTGGAGTTGACAGACGCCAATTGGCAAAAATCGGCCATACACAACATTTTCCTTTCGCAATATCTGGAAAGTTTGTACTCAGTTCTAGCAAGTAACAAATTAAAAAAGACTAAACCAAAAGATGGTTTTAAAACAGATTTTAGCTATTTAGAACATTAAAAATGCTAGATATACGTTCTTAGCAGAAAAAACTCAGATGCCGGCTCATTGAATTAATAATCACGTGACCGCCGTCGGAAAGTGAATGACATTACCCACACAGGAGCCTGGAATCACAAAAGGGAAGGTTAGTATGGCTATAACGATTATCATTGGCTAGGATGCAAGTTGTACCATAGAAAATGCCATTTGTCAACCGACGAGGAGAGGGAGGTAGTGAAATCGCCCTTAGTCACGATGACTTGTGATCAAAGATAATATTGGATGAGTTACCTAAATATCTCAACAAACTGAACAAGAAACATTTTTGCTTAATCGAAAACATATACGATTCAAGAGGACCCTAAAAATTCGGCCTTTTTGCGATGTGTATCAGGCAATGGGTGTTTTGTGACGAGAAACAAAAACTTTTAGGCTCGATTTTGAGCTTAACAGGATTTATTTAAAAAAAAATTTCAAGAATTTTGCATGAGAAGGTAATTTTAAAGGTTTGAGCGCTATTGCGACGCGATGCACGTGAAGTCAATGGTTTGGCTTCTTTGGAGCCTGGGATCTTGGTGATTCTTCTTGAGTCACTCTGCGGACGTTGGAAGTTGTGAGAAATGGATCAGTCGTTTCACAGAATTCCACAAGTAGTTCTTTGAGGTGGTAACTCTTGTTGAAGTGTCCAACACCAAACTCAATTTCGCTTACCTTCCATCGTCTGTCGATGAAATCTTGAAGCTAGAATTAGTCATGGATCCTGTCGCAGAGAACGACACGCTTAATCCTGTATTGAAGACTACACAAAATGAGTATTTTTTTGGAAACAAAACACATTGAATCTTAAGCCTACTGCTAAACTCTAAAGTAAAATGAACAAAATGAAATGACGGTAAAAGTTTCGGCCTCATTTCTAATGTAATTCTTGCATTTACCTTGGCCGCAATGATAGGAATGGGAGTAGAATTCATAAGTTAACTTGAAACAAAACTCATAGACATTGATAATAAGCACTACTCATTCCAATCACGGCGAGAATCGCTTACACCAGCAGAATCAATAAGATAAAAAATTGGGAAGATGTCCGTCGAAAACCAAAAGACAACATATAGAGTGATAATGTACGACATTAGTGAAAAGCTGTTGGTCATTCAAACTAGACAAATTGCTGGAAATAGCGATTTCTGAGAATCCTACTAGAACCGAAGTCGCGGTTCAACTCAGAGAACGTGGAGTTAATCATTTAACCAAAGTCAATGTGGCGCAAGGATGCCGTCTCCGATTGCAGCCTGCGTCTTTGCAAAATCGATTTTTCGAAATTCCCGTGCTATTCAGCCAGACGAACTATGAAAGCTTTGACGCATAAATTCGAAAGTTCTTTCATTCGTGAACGCATTTGTAGGTGCCTTGGGATTGTCAGTGACAGTAGCACACCAACGTTACAAGGGAATTCACCGTGGCTTGCACCGTAGGCTGTTTATGCCTGCGTACTGTGAGGCCTGGTCTCTTGATTTGTGTGTGATGAGGAAGGGACTTGGTTAGTCATGATCGCAGCGCGAAGCAACACATTCACATGAGCGGCAATCTTGCCTTTCATTGGTTGGCATGTCAGCGTGTGTGTGTGTATGGTGAACAAGGCGATGCGTGTTTACGGTGGTTTCAAATCAGAGAATCATAAGTTAAACGCTCCATTTCCCTCACGGATGGCTCGTCTACTGCAAAAGTCAAACCAGCCGTCTGCCAACACAAACAGCTGGGCTGGATTTCTGTCCTGCTGTTACGCATCACCCAAAAGCTCGAGTCCTGAGCCACCAGAATTGCCTAGTGAGTCCATAATTCTCATACTGGGGTAGGGAATGCATTTTTCTGAAGTTCCCATCATGTCAGCTACTCTCACTTAACGTGGAGTTGTTAAGTATGTACTTATAGAAGTCGTAATATCGATTGGTCCCGGTAGCTTGTATATAGGGATCAATATTAAGTTACCGCGGCTTCCCACTGATTTTTAAACGGCAATACTTGGTCAATGCCAGGGAAAGAGTTGGTGTGACCAATTTACAATGTGGCCGTCCATAGGGAGTGTTTTTATTTGTGAGTTGTGGTCAAGACTGTTCGAGAATGTTCCTTGTCGTCACTCCCAATTTCGATCATGTCTTCCACTTTTGACAGCTAGTCTTTCATTAAACTGGTATTTTTGAACTGACATGCATTGGTAAATTGGTCCTGATGTTGGATAAACAGCTATATCAGCATCAGAAAAATCGTTACCTGGACATCTATGCCTAAACACGCACCAGAAATGAGGACAAACCAGTTTCTCCAATCTAACAGTCATGACTGTTTACCAATGTGGAAAGTTGTGCCAAAATGCAAATTTTTAGTACTGTTAGATTGTTGTTGCAGCAGCGACGCTGGCATCTTAAGCAATCTTAGAAAAGCGAAATTTTTGTGGATAAATCATAATATTTCGACTGACTGCTATGTTCTATCCACAATCACGAAATTAGTGAGTGATTTTTATTGTTAGATTTTAGACCAATCAAATCTAGCCATCACAGGCGCTAAAATGAATAGTAGTCGTATTGATCGATATCTAGGTATTCCTTGTCCCGCCTTGATCGTCGACGTGTCATGTAGGTAAAAAAGGCTCATTACTGAAATAAATCGAAAACGCTTTTTGAGTTTTCAAAATCCTAACACCAGATTATTTGCAAGTGACGTTAACATTCATTTGTGAGTCTACAAAATGGTGTAACTATCTGCAATGTAACTTTGAAGCAATGACTTGTCACCGGATGAGGAAAATACCGTGGTTGAGACCTGGCATTTGAATAGGTTTTAACACGTCTCAGAACCACAAATGATAAAAACTTCTGTGTAAAATTTCATTGCCCTAAAGGCTTCTAGAGCAACGACATTTTTAACCCCGACAACGCAGCTTGATACAATGTACAGCCATTCACGATACAGTCAAGGATTCGAATGTGGGACTTCCGAATTAACCACAAGACTGCCCAGATGTCAGACGTTTAGATCATCACCTAATCAAATGAAGTTGGTGTCTATTTCAGCAAACAAACTTCCTAAATGATGCTGATATCAGGAACCAACTCCATGAATTGCCTATTTTGCTTGATTATCAAATCGATATTGCCTTGACACAAATTTGTCAATCTTGGTTATGTGAAACAGATCGTGCTTCTGATAAACCGTTTCGTTGACACGTTGTCTTGGTAGGTAATTCAAGACCAGGTCAAATTGTCAAGGTCGTCAATTTTAATTAAGAGGTCAGCTCTCATAGCTAGATACACACACGCATGAGTCAGTTCTCGAAAGTTAACAATCAATCCACACAAATGTGGATGCGAGTAGAAATTCGAGGTTGTGGCAAAAGGTCAAGATCTAATTCTACAATTAGGCCACTTAAAATACAAATCCCTCACAGATGAGTGGGTAAAAAAGGAAAACCGCGTCACAAAAATTACTAGTGTCCTGATTTTGTGTACATCATTGCAAGTTGTAGTGGAGGTGGGGGTTAAAAATGTTAACCAATTTTGACATCCAGTTTGTGGGTAAATTTCCATACCTTGGTTCTGCGGGAAGACCACAAATACCATGTTTGAGGGCATGTCAGTTTAACCTGTTCGTCACAATAATATGAGATGTGTTTTCACAGTCGAATTCGGTGAATGCACTTCTGACAAGCAGGCTTGAAAACAAGGTCGGAGTATGTTTTCATCGATATTATCAAAAACCTGGGTGTTGAGGAATGCTTCTTTTTTCCTAAAACTCTAGAACCAACTTCCACAAGGTGACTCAGTCTTACCTTGTTTTCATACATACACATCCTTTCACACGCTGGGACAACTTTTGTGTGGAAAAGACGAGCAGGATGACGACCAAATGATGCTGATTTGAGTGGGCCCCTGGGGTGATCGTGGAGGCATCTTGGGTCGTCGCCTAAAATTGACCTGAAAACAACTACCTGGCAAACGGATACCACAAAATTGTGCAATTTCTCATGCCAGTAGGGGATCATAATCTCCCGGCAGCCAATTTTTGTGTGGTACATCGACCATTGCTCCAAATTCAAGCTGGCTGATTTATTATCCATGATGATTAAAACAGTTGTTTGCATAATTTGTCGGTCAAGTCACGATTGAGTGCAATGCTTTTTTTTTCAATTACAGCCATTAAAGTTCAACCACCGCAAAGCGTCTCCGACAACACTGGTAGGTTGATTTTTTTTACTAAGGCTAATAAAAAGAGTTATTTTATGATCGTGAATATGAGTATTGGAAGTTTATTACGTTCTTTAATTTTGATTTAAAAAATTCAGCTCAACTTCGTATAAGCTTTGAACGCCGTAAACATTGGCTAGTTATGCGATTAAAACAAAGACGGCGTATGAAAAAACCGGAAGTATTCACTGGGTGGTCGGCATTTTAAAATAGTTGCCGAACTATTAAAACCATTTAAGCGCGAGAAACGATTAAGGGAGCTAAGCCAGGCCATTCCAGGCTCCACTTTACACATAATTTAATGTGCATGACACCATTTAATGGAGTGTCAATATACTTTATGTTGCAACCGCATGAAAGCTAATACAATCTGCTTACTTTTTTTCTAATTTTAAGAAAATGTGGTCACCAGAGATCCAGCCGACGGCCATTCAGGTAAGAATTAAGTCACAATTTCCCTTCTGTATTAAAGTTTCAAATGGAACAACTTAGGCATTAGAGCATTAATGCAAGGGAATTTGACAGATGGTGACAGGATATATTTTTACACTTAATCTGAATGTTTTATTTCAGTTGCATCCAACGGCAGAGAATCGCCCCCTCCGAGTCATCAAGGTACTTGCTAGTTCCTCTGTCAATAATTCGTTCCCTCTAACCAAATCAAAGCTGACTAGAATGGTTGACCTTCAATGCCCGTGCCCTTGTTGTGGCCTCTGAAGTTATAAATTATTTTAGAAAATCAGAGGTGTAGTATACGTGAATAGCACAAATTGCTGTGATATTAATTGGTAACATCATTACTTGATTTTTCAGATAAACTTAGATAGAGTGCATGAAAATAAAATATCTTAATCTAAGTGTAATCAGTTTCTTAAGATATGCGCCTCACGATACGCGCCTCAATGCTCCGACCGGTATTTGAGAATTTTAAATTCGGCGGGCGTTTTATCGACTGCTTTGGTTACACAAAAAAATCGATATTACATCGAGCGCGAGCTGGTTTAACCCTAGGTCATTCTTTTAGCTGCATCCAATGCCGGTGTAACCACACCTGCAGGCAATCACGGTGAGCGTTTTCAAAATATTATGCATTATACCTTGATTTGACTTCCTGCAGTGTAGGCAGGCCGGATTTTATTGTGGAATTTCGACATTTTGAGCTCGGCGTTTTTCTTGTTTTTTCTCTGACGAGGCAGGTATCTAGCGCCCCACTGGTGCTAGTTAGGATATCGTTACAAACGGATTCACTTTTATCACAGTGTGGTGTCAGGCTTATCGGCACATAAAATTACCGTGGTAGGTTGGTCATTAAAAACGCAACTTGAGCACCAGTCTTAGTAAGCTCCTCCTCATCTGGCTTGACGCAAGTTATGGAAAAGTGCAAAGTTCTGAATCAGTGATAAAGAGCGGTAAAAAACCCCTTTAAAACATTCTCGCGGTCTTTAATTCTACTGATTAAAACAAGTCGCTAGAGGGTGGATGCTAAAACCTCGACTCTGGCGTCTACATTCGCTTCGTTGTAATTTTATCGAGTCTTGAGGACACTTAGTGGGAACCAATGATGAAAGCGCGTTATTTCGACGATTTCAAATCGACCAATGACTGATCGCTGTTTGAAGTGAAAACAAAAGTCGCAGTTGCCAGGCAGAAGGGAGCGATTAACGTGATAATCACGCTGTTGGCTCAACACCGGATGTCATTGAGACAAAAAATGCGTTTTATTCGCAAACTACGTGATATTTAAAGAAGGAATGAGTTGAAACACACACACCCCTTTATAAGACTGTCAGGTTTACAGAAATTTTGTATGATACAGAAAATGATAGACATCTAGTGATTTGGCGAGTAATTTAATTGCATGCCAGTGTAGTGACAACCACATATAATTTCTGGTCTTTTTTGACAATCAACCGAATCTTGTGCTACTCTTAATCATCATTATCAACATTTTTTGACAACTTTATCGTTCGAGGGGCAGGATAACTGTGTTTACTAGTCACCAAGGCTGAATTGGGTGTTGCATGATTTTAGCGTGGAAACGGTTCCTTTGCGGTAACCAAATTATGGCCCTAGGTTGCTTGGATGCTGGTTATTATACATAAAAACCTTGTATCACCACCAACTGGACAGTATTACCACTTATTTACGCCATTCAGCAGCTTTCAGAGCGGTTTTCTCTAATGCATCATGCTCACAATATGGGTAATGACTGACTTAGAAATGAAATGTTATTGCGCCTGAGAGTTACGTTATAAATATCATTTGTTTAAATTGACCGCCACCATCTTTATCATCCTCTTTAGGCAGATCTATCAGAATGAAACTGACTAATTCTAAATTTAAAATCTGCAAAACTTTGATTTAAGACAATCTTTTGAAAGCGTTATCATTACTAGTTTACAAAACTTGTAATTGCTATTATTTTCCCAATTAACAGTCACAATCATTTAAGAAGGTTGCTGTGGCAACCTCGTTTGAAGGCCATACACTTGCTGAGTGCTAGAAATAAAGGAAGTGAACATCTTACTGTTGCTGGCATGTTCTTCTTTAAACACATTGTCAAAATAAATGAGTTTCTAGATTCGGGGACAAGTTTCTGGGCTTCCACGAATCAATTTTGTCTTTTAATTTGAATATATGTCACATCCACAACACGCCCAGTTAATACTCCTGTTGTTATTTTAAGCTGAGCCAACACTTCGGGCGTCGACTCGTGTTGAAGGTAAGAAGATTCGAAACCTTTTGTGCGCAGTTGTGCTTTTCGATATCGGCAAAATATCAAAAGACAACAGCACTTTCCCTACAAAACTTTTATGCAAACCCAATTTTTTTTAATTTTTTAGATGTGACGAGAAGACGTACGTTCGAATTCGTATTTTTCTAGAGAATAATTTGATAAAAGCCGCTTTTTTAACCACAAATAAATTTTTTGCAGAAAGCAGACCCTCATCGCAGCATTTGGGTGAGCATTTTTATTTACACGTCGCTATTCCAAATTGCATGTTATTGAAAAAATCGATATAGTGCTAGTGACGTCATATTGGTTTTCACACAGGTTAACTTTTTTGTAGGACAAAAATCCAACCTTGTTAGCGCAGGTGCGTGACATTTGTTGCAATAAAACTTGTCCCATCTGCAGCCCAGTCACACATTTCTGTTCCTAACACAAGATCAATCAATAAGTGGTTTAGTGTAGCACCCCAAGTTTGGGAATTGGTTGGACGTACAGTGCAGGAGAATTGTGGATTTATGTGGTGGACATCATTTTTGACTGAGTTACACTTAAAATTTTGCATTTCGCAAATTTCAGAGGACATGTACAACAGCTGGGCGGGAAAGGGCAATCCACCCCCGTCAGGATCCCGTGAAAGTTTGACGCTGGCAAACTTGGCTGATAGAAAAAGCGGCGCACAAACGCCCAAGTCACAGCACTCTCCTCCGGGTAAGCATCAAGCTATAACTGATTTCCGCCCTGGAGTTAATTTCAGAGTTTGCGCTGTGTGAGAGCGAAACCTCGTCACGTCATTGACATCACTATGATGCCAGCCTCAAGGCTTTCGTGCCAACATTGAAGGTTGAAATCAATTAGGATAGTGTCAAGTAGGTTCATGTATGATCTCCATCAAACTTTGGAGGGTGTTAATTAACTCGGTTGACTCAACCGCTTTTTGACGTAAATGCATGTCGAGATGAGCCCTTCAATCGGGTACGGCAACGTGCAGCGTGGCGAACCCAGGCAAGACGCAGCCATGGTATCGATCGATTACCACGCACAGACACGGGATTATCGATTTTTTTACTTTAAGTACAAAGCAGTCGTGCCTGTTGACCTTCGTTCAAGTCATTTTCCTCACTTTGTTTTCAGGTTGTCATTTAATGCGAGCGACACTTCAAACGAATATAATGCACGATTTCTCAAAAGCTTGATGCAAAATGTATGGCTCAAAGCAAGTTAAAATTAAATGGGAAAAACGGCTAGTCCTTCCCTGTCTGTCTCAGAAATAGATTTAGTAAATTTAGCAAAATTGTGATGGATTTATCGGCCTGTGAAAGCTAGTATCTTTAATGAAAACCTGCAATCGAATTCGGTGGAACGTGTTTTCTAGGAAATGATAAGACAACGATGGGGAAAGCATGCTCAAACCCCACGTATGAAGTAGTTCCCAGTCGGCATTGACTTGAGATCCTCAACCAAGCAAAGGTGTCATCGGTTTCTTTAAATTTTATTAAAACGTCTGCGAAAGTTTTTTGTGTAATCACCAAAGTTGCAAGACAATCAGCCGCTTCTGTACCAGATCAGGTGCTAACCACTTAAAAAGCACATTTATTCAATATTTTAAGGCTCTGTTGGACCCACATCGATACAGGAATTTGCAGAAGAGTCCTATCCAAAGGGTTACAACTGGCAGCCTCAAAGCAATCAAGTATGAAATACCGTAATTTTTTGGTTTCGTGTAAAATTTTCATCAGTCTGCAGTTACTTGTTGCTTATTTAAAAGAACAGAACAGCCTTGCTGCCGCATATCACACCAAATGTCTTCCAGACACGTGAAACGATAATTCGGTGTGATGCAAGAACACCTAGGTTGCAAAATGATTATCTAATTTTATTTATCATGGAACCACCAACGATTTGCCTGTTTTGAAAGGTCTTGCTACTCATTTACAATCTGCTTTTGACCTTGACAACTTCCCGGAATGGTCTCCTGAGTAACCACGTGTGACCTTATTTTAGCCAATCAAGTGGAGTCTAGCAGAGACCTGGGTATTTTTACGCTCGTTTGAGCATAAATGAGATCACTGGGAGATCCAGATCTAGTTGTGGTGCTTGGCATTGACCACGAAGACTCCATTCTGTCTCCTAGCTTTACCGAAGGAGTGATCGCATAAAAAAGGCCACTGATAGAAGCTGGACGCACGTAAGATCAGTGAAACCCACACTTTGCACCGTCCTATTTGATATTTGTCACTCTAACCTGTTTGTGTCTTTATCACTCTCTGACCGTAGATGGTTGACGTTTCTGATTTGCTGGTTCGAGAGAGCGAAATTCTTGCTAATCTACCGCTTTTTTTGCAGACACCGCAAGATGCTGTGATATTGCCGGCTAACACCACGATACACACCCACATCAAGGTGGACTACAAGGTGTCTGATTTGATCATCAAAGTTAACAAAGTTGTTAACGCGCCCGGCGAGGATCGCGCGGGATCGCAGTCCTACCAGGTTTGTTTTACTGTGCCACATTAGCCAATCACAATCAGTCGACCAGTCCGGGCGATTTAAATGGTGAATTAGAGGTAAATTTGCCAAAATAAATGCGCAAATCGTCAGAAATCGGATTTCTAAGACACACTAGCCTCTCTTGAATGGAAATACGTCGTATGATGGTTCTGACAATGCCCCTCCTAGGTTCACATTGCGGTGCTTGGGTTGAAGAAGAAGAAACGCTGGCACTCACGCATAATTCCTGCTCCGGATCCTGTTTTTGATGAAACCGCCGTGTTCAAGGGCATGACACCGGGTGAGTCACGCGTTTTCGCCAATCCAATTGGTTCACGAATTCGTGTTAGCGGATGTCAGTATTTTGTGCAAAATTATTTCCATCGGAGAATGCTTTCCTGTAAAAACTTTCTTTGTTTTTTGTTAATGCCAGTCATCTAAGGATTTAAACTAATTAAATTTTAGCTCTCTAATTCGATTTTGCAACTTAATCTGTTTTAGTCTGCCTAACCACAACAACAAACATCTCATATTTATTTTGGCTAACATAACTCAAAAGAAGTGATTGACCTTGAAACTTGTTTGCTACCATGGCAACCACAATAATCTGGAGCGCACACATCCCGTCTTAACACTCAGCCGAATGGGGCCTTTCTTCGAAGCAAAATGCGATCCTCCAGGTGCGAGTGACCACCCCCCCCCTTACTTAAATGATTTAAGTAAACTTTTGCCTTGGCAGACGAGCTGGCGAAGGCGGCGCTGCGGTTGCGTCTGTACGGCTGCAAGAAGCTTCGACGCCACTTCATCTTCGCGGAGTCCATCGTCGCCTTCGCTGCGCTGAACCTTCGAAGTGGCGAGGCCGACTTCCCCTTCGCGCTCGCCTCAAAAGTTGGCAGCGAAAGTGTTGTCGATTCTGTAAGGCTTTCTTGGTCAAAAATGCTTGTTTGTTGATTGGCGCCTTGCCTCTAAGTTGTGTGTGTGCGTGTGTGTTTTGGGACAGCACAATTTCTGGTGTTGATTTTAAACTGAAATTGTGCGTAATGGTGACAAAAACCGGATTTTGTTTAAATCCTCAAGGTCAAATCAAGGCCACGCTTTCTGATATTGTTGGAAACTGGGTCTTCCACAAATTGACTCTTTAAACCTATCGTGTTGTTATCGATTTTATGGATTTGTGGTGACGCTAGAAACGTTTTGTTGTTTCATTTATTTGCGTTTTAATGCAATAACAGATATAATGGTGATTCAATCATTTCACTGCGTCTTTAAGATGTACATATTTGAACACTAAACTAATTTTCTTAGTAGCTTCACAATTTAGATCAATTTTGTCACAAATTTTTAAGATCCTTTTTACATTTGCATTTACATTCCAGTCACATTTGTGGAAGGCGGCTTGGTGCAACGTTGCAGGGTGCCTTAGTGCACGAGAGCTTCTCATAAAATTGGTTTCATGTGAAAATTTAGTTCCTAGGAAAACCAATCATCTGTCTTTGTAATGTTTTATGCCGGAAATGAAATAAAAGCACCCTAGTTTACAACCAACTCGCCTCACGAGCATGATCTGACACAACAAGCCAACAGAGAAGAAAGAATGATTTGGAACGTTTAACAGTAAATTGAGTAAAATGTCAACCAGTGAAGTTGTACAAAAAATTTGTGAGATGAGGCAGCGTTCAACATACGTACTGTTCGCTCATTCGGCGAAACGTAAGCGGCGCCCAGTAAGAATCCGATATAAACAACGGATAAATCAAAGCTAATGAAGAAGAATCGACTCAAAGGCATCGGATGACGTTCCATCACGCATCAAGGTCATTTGCGGCATTTTTGGCAGCCTTCTTCGTGGTTGAAGCTGGAACAGTGTCGCCTCTGTGTTGTAGGACAGCGACACCGGCGACAACTTGAGTCGACTCCACGCCAGCCGCATGGGTTCCCGTCTCTCGCTGCACAGTCGGGCGAGCAAGCGCTCCTCGATTTCACGAATGTCGAATTCGCAAAGCCGCGGCCCGCCGTCTGTGGCGACAACCGACCTGCCGGAGCTGGAGACCGCTCGTCAGGTGGCCGAGGGGCGGGAGGCGAACTGGCCGGAGCTTCTCTGTGGTCTGGCCTACAACGTCACCACGAAACGCCTCAACATCCACGTCCTCAGAGCCAGTCGCCTGAAGATCCCGGAGACGTCTCTACGAACACCGAGTAAGCTGCAGGTTGACACCTACTCTGTGTTTCAGAAAACCTCTCTGGATGAGGTTAAACCAAAAACGGCGCCATCGTTCCCACTTACACTCAATCAAAATCCTGAGCATTTATATTATTCGCGAAAGATAGAAATCGATTGGAGTGAATTTGGTTGGGGTAGTAGGGGTCAACTTTTAGCAAGAAGGAGCTCACTTTCTGATTGTACGGCGTGCATATTGACACCAAAACTGTATTTGACAAAACCGCTTGACTTGAATTTATCCAAACGTCGTCTATAAGATTAGATGTCGCCCAATTAAAATTAACCCGCTACCGGTGACGAAAAATGAGCAAATCATTCTTGTTTCTCACTCATTCAAAAAGGTTGAGGTTATTCATGCACATTACAGCTTCATCTACCTGCCTTCGGATCATGAAGGTAGGTGGTTATGGTTACGTTGGATGCAGGCAACTTGCCTGCTAGCTGTTTTCGTCGTGTGGACGTAGGTTTCGCCGGTGTGGACATTGAACACATCGTCATTGGGGTCTAGTTGTAGCTCGAATTCCTAAGGTCCTTCATTTCCAAGTAAACCTGTGGAATGCATTCCAGCGGCTACGTTAAGACCAATTCACTGATATTGTTTACCGAGAGCCAATTGATTTGTGTTGTCGTAGCAGCGGATATTTCACGCTGGTTGTAGTGGAGTTTGCTGATTCCTCGATCGACTGAGTTGCAAATAATCTGATTGGCTGGACAGTCCAGTGAGGCAGGATTGATGACTCAGGCTAAGTGCAACACGACGTCCGTCTTCAAAGCATTTCGATGAGAATCGGCCCGTCAACTGACGTGTTTTCAATCGATGCTTTCCATCAAAGTTCACGGATTTTGTTTTCAATGCTTCACAGTCAGATTGTATTTTGCTATTGAAACGTGAACTCTTGCCCAAA
>UXSR01005381.1:0-91886 GCA_900604375.1 Mesocestoides corti | reverse complement strand
AAATTTAAAACCGTTGTTCACTGTACACGTTCATGGAACCAAATTTTGCCGTGATTTGCACAAATTCTGATGTTTTACACGCTCAGCATTCAAAAGAAAGCACACGCTTGAATTTAGAATTAGAGTTAAGTGAAATCTCACGATGGTTGGAGGTTAATTTGAGCGTGTTTAAAGATATAGATCCTGCAGTGGATCGAGGTGAAGTGCGTCTGTTCATTCACCCTTGTGTTTTTACCTCCACTTTGGTGATTCAATCGCTTGTACAAAAGACAGCAGCACAACTAAGTCGAGCCATGTAAAAAACGGTTGTCTCCGCCTTCTCTTGTCTTCTTTGTTTTTATGGTACCTGGATCACATAGTTTTTTAAACAACCACACTCTGGAGTCTTCAACCACCCGTAGTAGTTGGCATTGTAGAATTCCAAGGTAAAATAAATGGATGACATTCTATGTGTGCTCCTAGACACATGAATTATCATCAACGCCAGTATGAACCAGTATTTAAGTCACAAATCCTTTTATGCTTTCCCTCATGGAGAAAATCAGTCCTAGCAGAAAAACCCAACCAGGTAGGACATTTTGTGTTTCGTTAAACATGCTATTTAGAAAATAACAATCTTGGAAAAATGTTACATTAGCCCAATTTGAATGCAGGGTAGAGCAGGAGATAGGTAATCAATAGTATGATTATGATGGGCATCTAGCGCGCGTCTGACAAGCATTATATTGCCTTTAAGCACGCTAAGTTCAAATTCACGCGTTGAAATTGTACAAGACATGAAGATTAGATCACGTTGCTAAGTTGAATTTAGCAGGTAGATTCTAATTTTTGCAGCTAATTTTTGGCACCATCTAAAGTGTTTTCCCCAAAATGATTGCCGCATAATTTTATTGTGATATCTCGGGAAATGTGTAACAGTTTCTAAACTATTAACTAGTATAATACAGTTCTTAAGAAACAGCAGTGCATTAGGCCGAATGGTTTGACTAGGAAATGCTCCAGGTTTGTGAATTTGATTTGAAATGAAGTGTCTGCAAAAAGGCTAATTAACCTTTGGTCAAAAATGCATCCATATTCCGCACCCGCGTCATCTAATACCTATAAAACAGTACACGAGAGTTCATCACAATCAACAGATCTTTGAGAGTTTAAATCAAATTTTTTTCTGATGTACTTCGTTTTGTCCATGGGTCTCCTTACTTGCGCGCAGCAATCCAGCATCTTTGCAATACTGGAAATTTTTTTAAATCTTGTACGGACTTCCCTGATTGGGTTTCTTTCGAATTCAAAAATGACAGCATCTGTTATAAACATTTTCAATTTCATCTAAAATTCAAATTCCCAAACTGCTTTTATGAAGTTCCCTAACCAGCCGATTGGCCTCCGTGATTCACTTAAAAGAAAGATCTAGAAGCTTCGGAAAAACGTAGCGATTGGTTCATCAGTTTAATTTTTTTAGGATATAGACTCTTTATCTATGTGTCATTTCATGTTTACGATGTTACACGTAAGTTTGTAGTCTGCAAATTAAAACCGCTTGTGAATCTCCAACCAGTTGCATCACCATACCAAACCCAAGTACTTAGTGAAAACATGGTAAATTTATTTTGTTAAACTAAATAGGGGCAGCCTTTTAAGTGACAAACTTTCAAGCTCAACTGCTGATAAAGTTCGTCTATAAGTAAGTGGAATCCGATTGGACAAAGACACTGTTTTAGTTAGCTGTGAAATTTAGCTAAAAACGATTGTCTGTCGTGTATTGTGCACATTTGACTTGTAACCGGACGAGTCATTTGCCAATTGTGCATTGATCAACACGGTACAAACAGTGTGTCGTTAGAACCACTTCACCTGTTAAGTGTCTGTCCCTGATTGAATACAGGCTCTGTTCTGAAACCTCTAAATGTGTGCATGTCTGTGTGTTTTGACATGTGAACACTTGTGTGCAATTAAGCTGTTTCCGCGACCCCTGTTGAATATGCTAATTCAGTTTCGCCACATCAACGGTGGTAGTTGCGCACTTCCCGTTACTTCGACAACTGCATTTCTGTTTACCTTCCGCGTTGGCATGCTAAGTTTCAATCAGACTATGCAAAGCAGCTTTAACAATGCCAGTTAGCTTCGATTCTATTTCCCGCGGATATTTATCAAAATACAACTAAAATTTACTGAATGATTGAGATCTGCACAAATTTTGTGAACAAACCACTTAATTTTTCATTCATTCAGGGTGGTTCACAGGTCGCGTTTTAAACTTGCAAATAAAACTGATGAGCCGATGTAAAGCCATTTTAAAGAAAGATGTTGTGGCTGGATATAAAAATCCAACACTCTCTGACTGACTTCCACAAAAAGTCATGTTTATTTATGGACTCCATGCCTTGCCAAGTCCTATCGGGATGTTGTTTTGAATAATAAAAAAACTGACACGCTGGGTTCTGAATAAAATAACTTTACTTGTGCACGAATCCTGATGTGCAGCCAACGCACCTAGATGCCCGCTAGCAAAATTTGCTTCTTATATTAAATTAGGAACAGGTTGTCAGTGCAATTGCAAGGATCTGACTCCTGAGTGTTACTGTCACTATGGAGACATATTTGAGCCGATTGTTTAAATAAAGTCGAGACGAAATGACATGCACACTACCGCGTTCGTTAATCTAAACTGTCGCATTTCCAGGCAAATAACACCGGGCCTAAAAATAAATTTGACAATTGTGTACGACGTGAATTGTGCTTCATGCCGCTTTCTCATGATACGCATATAAACTTGAGTTTTGTTTATTGATAACCCCTGTTCAATTCGTTGCCAATTTCGTCACTCACGTTCTGACTTATTCATTATTGCCATTAGTGACGTCTCAATGTTGAAATCTTGAACTCAGGAATTAATTTCCAATAAATGACTTGGACTTTATCATGCATTAAAACGATCTTGACATTATCAACCATTAAGCAAGCAATGCAGCTAAAATTTCTGCACTCTCACAGACATATTTCACTTGCAATTAAGCGTTTTTACCTACGTTGTAAATATTCGTGTTGTGTTGGGTCAAAATATCATACCAAAAACGAAGGAATCACTTACTAAGATGATAGGAGGCCCATATCTCCACTCAATGCACAGTAGGTTTTAATATTGGAAGGTGCCTTCCCGTGATTGGTCAGTTTGCAAATTTATTAACTGTCTAGGATTGGTCAACAGACTAACTGTTTTTATAGTTACACGAATATATGCAGGGATACAAAACTAATACCAATGTTAATTTACAAAATAAAGTGCCATCTACAGCAGCCTTTGTCTGCTACTTAGAATACCAAGTAGTGCAAATACGCATGAAAAGTTTCAAGTGCTAACCATATTTAACAAAAGCCAGCAATATATTTGTGCCTTGTTGGATTATGCTGCCTAACTGAGGACCTTGAAAACGTCTTCAATGTCAAGCAAGAAAACCTTTTGCCATTAAAAGGAAATGATTAAGAGCAGGAAAATAATAAGTGTACAATTGTTATCATCTAAAAGCTTGGTAGGTTGGTTTTGCAAAAACGGACTTATAACTTAATAACTTCAAGTGAAAAGGAAAAATTTACTGGGAATATTTTTTTCCACGTGCTGTCCCTATGTGCAATATAATGGGACGACATTAGGGCCACAATTTCTACTTCATTTTTCAAAATGTGTAGCTACACTGTACTAGGGTTAAATCAATCACACAACTGTTTATGACTTTTTTCACAGCCATGGTTTGCACTGAGTGGTTACAGTGGAAGGAAATGTAATACTAGATTTACATGGGCTAACGTAGAATGCATGTTTCCACGGTTTAATAATTTTTTTGAAAACAATAATGGACTAATATGTCGTAATTTAAGGTGTTTTGCAAATTAAGGCCTTATTCATTTGATTGTTCTCAGACTAAACGACTCAGCCGGATGTAGCTAATGTTTGTGTTCACCAACACAGTCATCTAGGGCCTCAAATGTGTCCTCTCAAAAGCACTCTGCACCATTGTACCAGTGACCACGAGATGGGTTTAATTATACAAGCAGTTTGCATTAGCATACAAAATTAGGAAATCCTATTGTGCCTGGGAAATGTTGAATTATTCATGCTGCTGACTGAAAAACGTTGCATGCAGGAACACCCAGAAGTCGGCATTGTGCGTTGTGCAACTGTTCAGATAAAAGGAGCTCGTTAGAAGATGAAAAATTTCCCATCAGACTTATTTTTAATTGATAACGTCAATTAAACCCTGTTCTTTGTTCTATCTGAATGACTCTTTAGATTAACTGCTCAATTAGGGCACACTGTTTCATGCCACTAAGAAAGCGTCACAGCTGATTAATTTTAGTCTGGGGCTCTTGCCGATAATTACACTGATTCTCGCAAAAATGCCAAGCCCTCAGTTGATATCAAATGTTCTACCAATTTTATGCCTTGTATCTGCATGCAGTTGTCAGGATCAAGAAAACAAAAGGCTTTGCTTCGCCGCAGCGCAGTAAAAAAAAACACCTACGGTACGCCTTCGTGGAAAAAGATCACTTTTTCCCTGAATAATGCCTAGGTACACCGATGCACTGTAACAGTGCGAGTGGCCAAAGTGCAACTACAAATCTGACCTCTTTGGCCGCGGACAAGCAACAATCACACGTCTTATTTTTGTTTTAGTAGAACCGAGAATTTTATGGAAGCTTCGTTTTGAGAAAGTATAGCCTGAATTACTTCACAGAGATCGTAGCGACCGCGCATGGAAACGGAGTCAGAAATCATGTGAGGTAAACTGACAAAAATTTCAAATCAGATGACTTGGGAATCACATGGTTGTGTAAAAAAACAAATTTTACCTAAATTAATCAGTGCGTGAACCAGTCGACTGCTATGATTATTAAGTTACGTCTTCATCGGTGTGAAAATGGAAATCCGTAAGGAATGCAATGTGTAGTTGAGGTAGTAAATCAGGGTGTCTGCATAGCCTTAGGAACACATTCGGCAGCCCAAGACTCAGAAAGCGAAGTAGAAGACAGCTTAAAGGTTACTTCAGCCACAACTCCTAACTGGTAAATTTAGGTGTTCCAGGTGTAAAGGCCGCCTATGGAAGGTCACAGAATGTTTATAAATGAGACTGTTAAGTGATTCAGATTAATTCCGAATGTCGTCTGATTTCCCACTACTGTAGTTTCCTGTTACTGAAATTCATATTTCGACACGACAAATTGAATGATATTTTAGGGCCGATAATGAAACAACTTTAATAAATAAACATGCATTTCTGTGTTTTAAACTAGCTTTTAAAGCGACATGAGTTATAAACAAGCATCAGATTTATATAGCATTTAATGCGTACAGTAGTGATTGCGTTGGCCGTTTCTCATAGCAACGCTAATGCACTAAATTAATATATTATTGATAGCTAATTTAGACTTAGGGCAAAAATCTGAGAAGCACTTATTCACAAAACCAATTACCAAAAGATAATACAACTACAAAAAATACTTTTAGGAAGCACACAGTTCATGATTTATTTTGATACATTTCATTGTAAATCAAAACACATAGCTAAGTAGTAGTTTTAAAAATTTTTCTTGTGTAATTTCTTTATAAAACGTTAAAAAATGTTACTCGGGTTAATTCCATGCTAGTAGAAGTTATCAGATACAAAGGAAACAAGCCCAAAATTTTGGCAATTTCGATAATCCGTTTTTGCGCATTAACACTCCAGGTGTAATCAGGGTGTAAAATGAATCTCTAGGATATTATTGAAACGAAAAAACTGTTTTTTATTAACTGCAAAAGATGTCTACTGAGGTGTTGAAAGACAAGCACTATCTGGAGTGTGAAATCTGAATAAATTCGTGCCTTCGATTTACCAGAAATTGATTTATTAAATATCCGATTGACGCAAACACACATGAAGTAGGGAAACAAAAGAATCCACGGAAATTGAAACAAAATTTTCGTACGTGAATGCATTATCGGCGAAGCATGTGGCTAATTGATGGTTTTTTTCCAGCCCACAGAAAGTAATATCCGCGTCATTATTAACCTAATCATTTTTTTCTAAGGATACAGCATTCAGAAGGTTGCTTTTCATTACGGATGTTGTCAATTTTCTACTTTCACTGCCATTCGTGTGTCTATTCACCATTTCGATTTCATACAGGCCGCCCCCAACCTACTGGTTAATACTTTTAGAGTGTACTCTTATCCCGAATTGTCCTCATTCGTGTTTTGTCACTGTCAAATACATGGGAGTCGTGTTCAAGGGGGTTCAATTATTTGTGCTCGGTGTCTCGTGTCTGTGCGACGGTAAACCGTAACACTTTCGCTAGAAGAATCGAGCAAGTGTAGTCTTGTTGACACGCCAAGCTCATGTGTCTATCATCTTGTTGAAATCCAAGTTAGTTCAGAACGGCTAAGGACTTGATGGTAGATCGAAGATTTCTCAAAATATGGACCTGCCCTTCACGAGGATCGATAGTTCACACATATTAGAAACTCCTCACTGAAGAGTTCGGACGTTACTACTAACACCGCGCTTAGCTATGACCTATCAGATGCAAGCTTCTTATTTCAAACTAGTCTTGCATTTCAGACCATCTAGTACTACGAATGCAAGTGGTACCAATGCAGACTAAAGTTCGCGACCCAGCAACAGTTATTTCATTGCCTTTGACCGGGTTAAAAGTTAAAAATATTTAAAGAAAATCGCTTAGACGGCTGCAAATTTTGGTGTGCATGAATGACCGGATCCGTGGTTTGACCAGTGATTGTAAGCAACTTCTTAAATCGCAAAGTGCATTTGTAAGCTTGTGAAGCAAAGCCGTCAGATCATGTAGAAAGGAAAAGTGATCATATATCTTGCAAATAGGTTATGGTCATTTAAAATCCGCCGATCAATATTGATGCCCATTTTTGATTTTATATTGCGCAAAAATTCATGAATAATGACGAAATATGCGTTAAGCACAAGTCATAAATGCATGCATATGCTCCAAGAGATATCCTCAGAACACTTTTAAAAATATTGTTGATTAAAAACGCAAGCTTATTTTTTACTTGGTGTTCAGTTTATGAATTCAAACGTGTAAAATAAAGTTTAAATTATGAAGCAATTTGAGGCAATCATGTACCAAAAAGCTGTAACGTGTTTCTGCTTGTGTTGAATTTATTTTAACAAGTTCTGTTCAAATTTCCCAGCATTTCCAGCCCTTAAAATGCGTTTGCACTTCTTATTTTGTAGACTAAACCACTTGTATATCATTGTAACTTATTTGTAGAGACAAGCCTATTTGTAAAATATCAGACGTATTTCATAAAATGGATGTTTTGCCGGTAGCGCAACTAGCTATATATGATGCAGACCAGCGCAATGAACTGAAGGATTATTCTCGCTTCTTTACTTCACTCTTTCGAGACAAAACATGAACTTTAATCAAGAAGATCTATACTTGCAGGAAAGGGTGACAGGTTCCTGTCTATATTCTAAAAATGGCATTGAAGCAATCAAGTTCATATTAAATACTGCACAAATGTACGATAAAATGACAAATATGATATTTTTAGACAAACTCTCCACAAATTAAATGCAGCATATTTTGCAATCGAAATATACTATGCGCCGCATCTGTCACATATTCTAGTATTTTTCCAAACCAAAAAGTGAACAAAAAATTATTCAAATTGTAAAACCCGTGACACTGGCACAAACAACGAAATCAAGATAAGATTTTCAATAAAAAATAAATGAATGACAAAAAATCAAATGAAAGTAGAAGTTAAAGAAGAGAACAAATGTTTTTATTAACACTGCGCATGCTTTTAAGATGGCCTGGAAAGCTGGGTTTCAAAAATCTATTGTATAACATAATGTCCGCGCCAAATTTTCTACATTTAAGGATAAACTGTACCTAAGCTTCATTGCACTATGCACTTTAGTCCACGATCCTGCGTTTGGGAATCTCTTTATAGCTAGGTTTTTAAAATATGAACATTAATAAATTAATGCAAATTTGCATAGAATTTATGACAGGGCTAGAGTAGTTAACGATGCAATTTTGATATGGTCTTTTAAATTTAGATCAACATTTTTTGTCAAGTTACGTAACAAAGAGACTAATTGTGGACTCTACAACACTTTCAGGATTGACAGAGATGGTAACGGTGAAGTACATTATCGAAAGTGCTTTTAAAATATAAAATCTTTTTCATTTAACGGACTAAAGCTATGGCTGTAATATGCTTGGTTGTGGAACAATACGATACATGATTGCCACAATTAAAATCAAATATGTAGACTTACCACAAAACCCGTCATAAGAATCAAGATTAAAAAATTGTGATTGCTAATATTAGCGAAAAGATTTTATTTTGTAGGGATTAGGAAGCGTAAAATGCATTGTTGGTCGCAATGTTGAGCAGGCGATACCAAACGAGTTTAAATTTTTTAATGTACTTTAATTAAATGCACCCGACAGGATAATACGACGCCATTTAAGTAAAGGGTTAAATGTTTGGTTTTGAATATTCAGTAGATTGGTTTTAATTAAAAAAATTTCGAATATTTGCGCAAAACCAAACATTTATAACCTTAGTACGTTTTTAGAAAAAGTAAATTATGTTTTATTAGATAGAAGTTAGATTTTACCCAATTAGATCTCCGCATTCAGACGTGGATAATTTGAAAACAAGGTCGGTGCGGAGCATGTATTCCCCGTCGTCGATATTTCAACCCTTCAGGGCACTGGGTCTTGCCTCAACAAATGTTCCCTTTGTTGTTAAATATAAACCCCATGCAAAGGAATATAACATTTTAGTCCCTATTGGGGAACGCTTTAATGTTTACCAGGTAAGACAGGCTTTTATTGAAACTCGTGGTTGTTGTTCCTGTTTTCTGGCGTTAAATGTTCAAGCAAATTTAATGAAGAAAGCATGACGTGTAAAATGCATTTTATAGGTTTGTTTATGCTCGTTTATTTCGTAATTAGGACTTTATTTGAGCAAACCCTTCTATTTATTCGTTTCTGTGACTGTTTTTAACCACTCTCCACCCATAAGCATGGATTTGTAGACAATTTAAGGTGCATTGATTTCAGTTACTAACATATATTTAGAATGCACGAATACGTTTCAGGGCGTCTAAGAAAGTATTGCTTAGATTATTTATTCGTCAGTAAATAGTTATGCCTTACATTCTTGATAGAATACACTCCCTGATAACATAAGTTCCATTGCATTTTCTCACTTTAGTTGCCAAATCTGAAGCTCGTCGGAATAAGTAAGTCCCAGTAGTCCTCTCATTATATTTCCACCAGGTGATTGTTTGCCAGGAGACATTGCGGCAATTACCTCAGACAAACATTTTGTGTATGGGGCCGTCGAGAACACCATCTACGCTTTTCGAGGTCTTCGACATGTTGCCTTTAAATTGGAAGGCCATTCATCACCGATCTCGCATTTGCTGGCATTCGGTGATGACTACCTAGCCTCCTACGACGAATCAAGCCTTTTTATTGTTTGGAATCTCAAGACTAAGGGTACATATCTGGCCTCCGTAATACCGTTTTTTCAGGAAAATGCTTTGGTAAAGCCTTCCCTGAAGATACCTTCTGTATTTCCGCTATATGCCACCCATCAGGCTATGGCGACAAACTTCTGCTTGGCAGTTCGCAGGGCCCACTGCAATTGTGGAAGACGTCGTCCCAGAAACCCATCTACTGGTTCAAGGGTTTCGGTTCATCTGTCACGTGCATTGTACAGACGCCAGCGGTTGATGTTTGTGCCATTGGATTGGGTAATGGTCAAGTTGTCTTGCACAACTTGCGCTATGACATGTCTCTTGTCAGCGTTGCTCAAGATGGCGGAGCAATTACTTCGATCGAATTTCGATCTGGTGAGTTTGCCTATTTTAAAAATCTATTGACTTTTACCGTGGTAATCAGTGTACACTCATAACGTAGCAAACTTGTTGTTTTCAGTTTTCTAGACTACGAGCTAGGTATCTCAAAGGGTCATTTTCTGGTTTATTGATCTGACGATATTCCGACAAATAACCTTCACACTGAGTATTCACGCTCTAGGTGGCTTTGAGTTAACTATGTTAGCATCACTTCTGAAGTACCAATTATCCACGAGTTTTGTCAAGTGTTGAAACGCTAATATTCGAATAGTTCGGAGGCAAAATTCTACCAACATGTGATCATGTGCATGTGTGTTTTATGCTCAGATTCCTCGGGTATAACCACTTCCGATGTTCTCAAAAGCGCTGGAATTGAGAGTTTGGTTGAACCCACGGCCAACATCTACCTCTTGACTGGCTCGGAGTCAGGCCACCTGTCCATGTGGCAGTTGGAAAACAGCGAAGAAAGCGGCGGAACGTGTCGAGCTGTGAACCAGGTCGAGGAGTTCCACCTCGCGCGCATCACCAGCATGTTCTGCATCCCCTCTGGCGACGCTGCCGGCGCACTTGTCACCAACGGCGCTGACAACTGTGTCAAGGTACGCGTCTCTGCATTGCATGAACCCATTTCCCCCTTGCTTTCGTTGCCGGCTTTGGGCAAATCGGTTTTTTCATCGGTCACCATCCTTGTTCAACTTCCTGTCGATTTGAATCTAATAACTCCACTAATCTTTGATTTACTCGATCTCTAGGTGTCGTACTTCGATCGACCGGATGGTGGTCCGAGGACCGGACACATACGAAGCGGTCACCAGTTGCCGCCCACGAAAATCGCTTTCTGGACAGGTGGTTCCGCGGGTGGCAATCTCTTAGTTTCATCTGGACCCGATTCTCAGCTTCGGTGAGTCAAAAAATCCACCCAGATTTCTGGCAATGTCAGTATTTATGAGTAGTATTTTACACTTGACCTGAAATGTCTTGTGTCTCTCCCTGTTTCCCAGGATCTTCTCAACGTACAACGAGCGTTATGACAAGAACCTCGGACGGGCCTACGCACCTGGAATGCCCTCGGCGAAGAAGCTCAAAGTCGTCGATCGCATTCCCTGGCTCCTTCCTGGAGCTTCCGCCTTGGCTGTCTCCCCGGGTCGTGCTCACGACTGGGACTCGCTGGCTGTTGTCCATAGCAACCGACGGGAAGTCACAACATGGAATTTCATCAAGGCCACCCGTGGGAAACACTGGCTTGACCCGAAGAAATTTCACGGTCGGGGTGGTGAGGCCTTACGAATCCACAAGAAAACCATCGCTACGGTACCTACACATTTTCTTCCTTTACTCATTTAGTTTAAGTAGCAGTAATATTGTGTGTTCATTTTTAGTGCCTGTGCATGACGCGATGTGGCAACTTTGTAGTGATTGGATACTCTAGTGGAGATATCATTAAGTTCAACATTCAGTCAGGACTTGAATATGGAGCGTTTGGCGACGAAACCGGTATGTCTCTTCAAACTGTAAGCAAGATTTCTTGAATTATAAACTGTCAACTGACAGGTTATTAACCTAAGCTCTCTGACGTGTAAACTATGAGTTATGCATGGATTTTAGCAGTACAAATCCTAGATACATTGTAATTTTCAAAGAAATCTGCCAATCATGTTTTCCTGGAGCGTGATTGGTCGAAGCTGGTTTACGTTGATTGGCTAGAAATGCGGCTGCCCATCGGAGGTTGTCTTCACTGCAACTCTGCTTTTTCGACAGCCCACAACTCAGCCGTCGTCGGCGTCCACGTAACAAATGTCAACCGACTTCTGACCAGTGTTGGTGAGGCTGAAGTCAAATTCTGGAATTTCGCGTCACGAGAACTCATATCGGAGGCCCTCACACTGCCATCTCCACCGCGTCTTTCCAGATTCCACGAGGACGGGTGTGTTGTGTGGTGCATTCCGATTGGCTAGGACGTAGGAATTGGACTTTTGCAAATTTCGTGATATTTTGTCTTGCAGTGATATGTTGGCTATCGCACTCTCGATTGGAGAAATCATCCTGATCAATGTACTAACTCGGCGGATATTTCGACGCTTCTCTAATCCACCGACACACCCGTGTACCGACCTAGTAAGTGTGATTCACACATTTTTTTAGTTGACCGTTGTTGCATTACTTATTACGTTTTAAGTAGACTGAATTTATTACTGTGTTGGGGCCGTGGAATATGATGTTTTTCTTGGGATTTTCCAGACACTGTCCTCTGATGGCACGCTAATGGTCACGGCCCATCGCGGTGATCCACTCATCAAATCTTGGGACGTCGTCGACTGCAGGTAAGCTTCCGTCTTCTTTTTATTTTTTATCATCAAGTTCTTTATTAACTGATAGAACTGACACATCCGTTCTGCCTAAGTATACGCAGTCATTTAGTGTTCTCTTCCGTAACACCTTAAAATCGATACTAACTTGCTCTCGCCCCATTCATCAACCTAATGGTTTCTTGGCTTGTCAAGTTCATTGAAATGAAACTTTTCGAAGTCAATTGCACATGTGTGATCTAGAAAAATGGTTCGCGCTACATTCACTGTTTTTTTTCTAATCGGAGTCAAGTTATCCGGTGCTTCTTTAGTTCGCGGCATTTACCCTAAATAATTAAACAGTCAGCATGATTTAACCAATAGCGGTTGTCGGAAAATAGCGAATCAGGAGGCTCGAATTCTGACCAATAAAAAGTTAGATGTGTGTAGGTTACTTGAATGATTTACTACTAATTACCAGTTAGTGGTGACGTATTGTTTCGTCTCAAAGGCCATACTGATAGACATTTCCCCCCCCCCACAGACTGGTTGATTGCTTTCGAGTGGTGCATCCAGTCACGTCACTGGCGCTCTCTCCGTCCGACGACGTGCTTGCTACGACGCACGCTTCCTGTCTCGGCGTTTACCTGTGGTCCAACAAAGCGGTCTACCAGAAGCTCCACTTGAAGCCTCTCCCGTCAGAATACGCGCCTCCTCTCGAACCCTCCTCCACTGCCTCCCTTCCCACCGAGTCCCTAACTGCGCCCAGACAGTTTGACGACGCCGAAGACATATACACCGGCGCTGGCGAAGAGGCGGCTCCGTGAGTTGACCACAGCAGTCCGCCGAATCCAAATTTCGACTAAAGTGTCGTAGCCACTGTTTGATGGTGACATTTTTATGCCTTATTAGCGCCAACTACGTATCGCCCGACCAGCTGCAGGATGGACTAATGACGCTCTCCGGTCTGCCTGCGTCCTACTTCTCGGCTTTTCTCCAATTGGACGCCATAAAGAAACGAAACGCCGAGGCCATCCGCGTTGTCGACGAGGCGCCCGTAGAGTTGCCGTTTTTCCTCCCCGCCATCGAGTCAACCACGGGAATGGTTTGGCTAGATGAAGACGACGACCTCGGCACTGCGACGAAAACCGAACCGAAGAAACGCAAGCGCGCCGGTGGCAAGCAGGTGTCTCTGGACGAGATATTGCTCGGTGGTGGGAGCAACATTCTCACCTCCGTCATCGGAGACGGGAATTCGTTGGACTTGTTGAATGATGATACATGTAGGTGTAATGAAACAGTGCCTGTCGTGTTGTCTTCTTGACACTTACGCCGTGAAACTGTCATCCGTCGGGTACTCAAACTGGATTGGTACACAGGCGATTTCCACTGCTTTGATTGGTTAATCAGTGTCGCGTTTAAAACTTAAGTCACAGTAATAGGTTCATCCTAGAGAGCCGTGGGTCAAATTAATGTCCCTATTTCTGGCCGGTTTTGCTTTTGATCCGGGACCGCTATTGTGGTGTGCTTTTGTGGGCGTGAGTTTGTCAGAATTCTACGGTTGTATTCTATTCCGTAAGCCATTGATACTGCAGCCCAATTGAATCCCTACACTGACCACTTGCGGAAACACGCATGTTTTTTTTATGGTGGCTCAAAATTAAGCCTGGTTTCCTGGTGTGGCAGATGTTTTCCTTGTGAAAGCAAAGATGTCCTTTGTGGCGGCGTTACGCCCATTTTCGTGTCACGTGGCCTCCACCAACTTGTCTCACCAAATGCACGCCTTCTGTCTGCATTTCGATCTATTGCCAACCGTTTTGCTGGCCTCTTTATCGCCAATGCAAAGCAACCACACCGGTCGTGCTGTCGTGTGTTGCAGGTGATGAGGTGATGTCGCGCTACCGCAGCCTCAATCCGAGCGCCCTGGACGCCGAAATTCGTCTGCTGGTGTTGCCTCGCGACGAGCTGGTGGATGCCCTAGACGCGGTGGACGACAACAACGTCGCCGTCATCGCAGTCAACCCCTACGCCCGCCTCTCCGCCTTCCTCACCCTCCTCCTTAATCGGTCAGTCTCGAGTCTTCTAAGCATGCAAATTCTGCCTGCAACAATCAGTTCTAGGGAATACTAGTCCGTTTTACTGATGCTTGAGGTCCTGAAGTAGTCTCGCAGGTTAATAACACCGGAGATGTGTGTGTCGCATTGAACTTAATGGCCAGATGATGCTGGGAGTATGCTGAAATGTGTTGGTGTATCTGAGTAGGCGTCGATAGCGCTTGAATGTACGCCATCGCGATATGATGCATGAAGTTTGCCAGGTGTCACAGGCGACTCCTTGAAGCCAGCAATTTGTCATCCACCAAAACGACAGTGTGCAGGAAGTGTTCGCTGTGTTCCCGACGTCTCCTCTAGCGTGGCCGTCTATCACTATAAAAAAAATTTCTAAGAAGTGTTTTATCGTGTTTTGTGTGACTTTGAGATGACACGCTCAAAGCGAGCACCAGCCAACGGGGTGAGGGCTGGTCGATGTATGAGGATGGTGGGTGTCCACTCACAAAAAACTGCAGTTTATGCATCATCTCCACGTATCATGCTCAAAGATCAGGAAAAAAGTGAACGGATGTGGTCTGCTATCATGTCACACACGAAAACTGGGTATTGTAATGCCTGGCAGTGAAAATTTTGCTATTTCGATGGACGCATGTGGCATCGGCAACGGCAGTCGCTTGCAACCCCAGCCACCCAACTTGCTGACTCGTTTTTTGATAAATCTCCTAGCCACCAGACATCATGAAATTGCAACGCTAGTAAATTCGCAGTTTTCCGGCAAAATCTACGTTGATAGAATCAGACTGGAAAAACTAGTGCTACTTTTTTTTAATATTCCGTTCATGGTCAAAACAGGCACATCAAACGGACAGACACTTTTGCCATAATCTCTGTTGTCTGGCGATGTAATTTCGCTGGCTGTGGGGATTTGGACTCTACGAAGTCTCTGTCGTGAAGATACGATAATGTGCCAGACCTCACCATTGAAGCATGCGTCACCACGTCACCGTAGTTGACTAAGATGGCCTGTCTGATTGATAGTTTTGCTCTTCTGGCAAAATTGTATTAAACGTCTTTTCTGGATTTACTGAGCTTAACCTCTCTACGCCGACCCTTAATTATCATGGTTGAGTTTACGTCAAGAGTGACACTTGTTGCCCGTTTTTTAACTAATGAAAACTTGAAATAAGGTATATAGAATCTCGTTCGCTGTGTTGAAAATCGACAACTCCGTTGGTTTCTTAGTCCAAAGAAATGCGAGTTAATCAATTCGGTATTTGACTTTCAATTGCACAGCGCTGTTGTCCTTACTGGAGGGTAACTTGTAAGTACCCTTTTGTCCATGTTCGTGCTACCCTTGAAACAATTTAAATTTCGCGCGGTTGGAGTGACCTTGGCGAATTCGGGTTACGTGTTACGCGCGCCAGACAAAAAGCGCATCCTCTCACCAATTACCTGTTTGCGTGGTGTCTTTTTCAGGTTCCGCCGAAATCTGGACGTTGACTTCGCGACGGCGTGTCTGGAGAGCGTGCTTCGTTACCATGGCGACGTAATAGTGCGACCTCCGAAAGCTCCCGCCGCCGCCGCCACCACCGTGGAAAGCGACTTTGGCGGTGATGACTTGGGCATGTTCGTTGCCAAGGCAACCATGGGCGGATATAGCAACGTGGATGCCACTCGTCCGCTGGCGCTGGTGGAAGCGGTCCTGGCGGCCAAGGGTGTGGCACACGAGACCCTCTTTTCTCAAATTACGCGGTCGATTGCACTCATTGATTTCATTCGCAACGCTACAAATACTCTGCAAATGTAAAGAAAACAACAAAAACCATTTATTTTGTAACAAAGGCTTTTCTCAATTTTGTTTCTCATTTCGACCCTTAGTAGGCCTTATCACTTTGAAACCCGGACACTCCAACCAATCAGATGCGAAAGATGTCCACTCTTCGCATTAATAACTAGGTTTTCAGCAGACTTAGTAAAATCGCGCGAATATAGCTGTCATTTTACCTTGAGTAGTACTCTGAGTTTCAGATTCCTTATCGTCCAGTGTCTTGGCGCAATGGTTTAGTTTAACGTGGAGGCCAACCGTATATTCGTGGCAATAAGCAAGTGAAAGCTCGTTGTTTTTGTCCGCACCAAGCGGAAATCACGTTTGTTAATTTTAAATTTGTCTGCAACCGTAGACTGCTTAATGACCGTGGAGTTTGCGCTTGGTTTGCTACTCATCACACGGAGCGCAAGGCCATTGGCTAAGGAGGCAACCGAGCTTCGTGGGTTCGGTAGGACTTGGCCAACTTACAGAAGGTGTTTTTGCAAGCGATTCGTTTTGATGCGGGGTGGACCGAAATCCGTGCACTTTCTGTCGTCTTGAACCACCCACAAATCGCCTCCATCTGTTGCACGCTCACTTCATGACTCGTTTTACTTGCTATCTCGATTGTTGCAGTTATCTACGCCAATCCTTGATTAAACTGAGGTGCCTTTGATCTCATTTTGAAATAGCTGTCTCTGAGATAGCCTCACCAACTGAGTCATTCAGTTGCTGATACCTTTGCCCCTTGGTATCGCATCAGTAAACAGATGCGATCTCCCGTCGTCATTGTGGTAAAAAAAATCTTGTCTGCGATAGCGTTGGGAATATTGGTTAACTGGTGAGGTTTTGTTGATCGGTGGATTTACAAGTGGAATGCAAGGCGTTACGGTACAATTGGATATAACATCTGTCAGCCGCTACAAACAAGTATCAAATCTACGAAAGGAAACCATGCTGAGAGAAAACATTTAAACATTTTTGGAAAACATCCACCCAGAAAAAATTAATCTTTTTTAAACCCTTCTTCGTCGGCAGTAGGTTGATTGAAATTTTAATACTATCAACTCATCACGCTCGCAGGGAATTTGATTTAAGTTTTGTGGCTTGGCTGATTACCGTAGTTGGGCTTTTGAGATTAAATCATTCTACCGTGAACTCGAAATCAACACGTTTAACTTGCAGCAGTGGCTAGTTTAATTACCCCAAATTTCCACTGGCCCGTAAATTAACTTTTCTCAACACAAGTTTCTATTCCATTGAAGGACAATTCGTATTCTCATTTATGCGTGAATCGCAGTTCGCATGAAAGAAAAGTTTTTGAAAACTATTTGGTATTTTATTTTATCTGAAACTCGTTGCTTTTATTCTAACAGCCCTCAGAAGTTTGGTGCTTGTATAGATAAATGTCGGTAATCTGCTTAAAATGCGATTCAGCCAATCATTTTAGGCCTAAATGCCGCTATTTGTAGTTCTTGCACTCGAGTGAAGTTCAAAAATATGTTCTAGTACAACTTATAGCAGCCTATCCTCACTGGATTCGTCATCAATCTTTCCATTCTCCCATCTTCATCTCGTCACCTTCTACAATTTTTTGACACCAGAAAAAAATAGGGGATAATTTAAATAAGATTAGCTGAAATCATTTATAGTTCTTCGCAGTTTCGGATTGGTTTTTACTGATGGTGGAAGATAATTTCATATTTCGCATCAATTACTTTGCTGAACGTCAAAGTAGAAATGGGGTACACATACTGACCTTTGGAAAATCGTTAAAAAATTGAGGCCACAGAAATTCAAATGTCATGATCAAATGAGTAATTGCATTTGTCCCTCCAACATCTCATATTATTGGTCAAATAAGCAAATTATAATGGCATTCAAAATCTGAATTTAACTGTTTTTTTAACAAATACGCATATTGTCTGCCGTTATAAGCAGTAGGAGCCAATCCGTCGTTTAATTTCGGATATTTTTAAAAGCAAATAGAAGATATCATCTAATGACAAGCCAACATTTTGCATGACCGTACCCGTTTCAATGTCTCATGAATTGATTTTTTGCAAATGGGAAGAAGATTTTAAAAATCAACTTATTTCAAAAAGCCGTACAGATGTGGCCTAAAAGTCAGTTAAAAATCACCACCTTGTTTTCTAAGTTTAATTTTTCGCATTTACTTAAAACCTTTTTATGTAAGATGTCACTCAAATTTGAGAACTGTAATTATCCAGTCTAAACTGGTCTCAAGGTGGCCAATAACCACATAGTTAGGGCATTTTAGCAGACATTATTATTAAAAAGATTTGTGCGCTTCTAGAATGATCTGTGAGTTTCGGTTTTTAAATGTTGTGCTTACTTTTTAATGCAAGTTTGCTGGAAGACTTTGCCGTCTCCTCAATGAGAACGCCTAAACCACTTACACGAGGAGTGTAGACAAACACTCGGCCGAAATCCACGAATAAGGTGACTAGATTAGAGGCAGTGTTTGAAGATTCTGCAGGGTTCTTTAAAACGAGGTGTGAACCAATTGCTGGGGCGCACACAACAATCCAACACATGTGGATTTACGATAAGGAATAGGTTCATATGGCGAACCAACGTGCAGTCAGAAAGTTAGTGTGGTTTTGAATAACTTAGCTGATAATTCCAGGGTGTGCAGTTGGCTGAGTCGTCATCTGCATGACTTGACAAATGGTTATCTGATCATCCTTTCCATCAATTCCCTAATTGGCGCATGCGTGTGACAAGAAAATCCACCTTCTGGTTCTACCGTTGCGCCAGAATCAGCTGACAAACACAAAATTAGGCCAATTTCAGTTCTTCTGGAATTGATATGATGTCTTCCTTCGGAGAAGTCAAGAGAAATGATCGGGCCATTGGACTGGGTCATTTATAGTTAAGGTAAATGTTGGCATCCAAAAACGCGGAATTGGATTCCAGGATTAGCAAGAAGTGGCATGGCGTGGACATAACAACGCAACGGTTTTCAACGGGTGCAATAATCCACACAGGAGATTCGTAAGTGTGACCACGAGATTTTGAACAATATCCAGGCAATTTTACAAATCTGGCCAACAGACGAACATTGCTGAGTTGCCAATGGATCCTGTCTTGGCCACAGAAGTGCAAGATTTTCTTAGTATAATAATCTGCAAGTGGCAAAAGAGTTTCCTCGTCCAGTTTAAAACGCTAGTACTTAGTGTTAATCATTTGGCTAATTCCTCTGCAGCCAACTGCTTGGGCACATGTCCCGCGTGCAAATTGATGGCAATCTCGATGTGGTCTTGGCTATGACCGCCATATGCAGCAGATTTTGAGGTCAGGCTAAAACAGCCGGGGCGGCTGAATTTTTTTATGTGTGGTAGGTGTCAGCTCACTTCTTCTTCTTCTTGCAGGCTGGTTGCCAAACTTGAAAAAAATGTCCGAGAAGGGTTTTGGAGTGAGATGATTTTTTGAGCTCATTTTGCGGCGATTTAATTCAACGGTTTGGTTGATAACGAACACAATGCAGACTTGAAAAGGAAAATCAGAGGCAGTTCTTCGACTTTGAACAGTGTGTGGTAGCTTTCGAACCACATTTCCAGAAAAATAGTTTTTTTTTCAAGAGTAAAACAATTAAAATTCAAATTCGACAGTTTCCGATCAGCACAAAAAACGATTTACTGAAAATTTCATCCGGTGTTTCATCAACGCTGGACAAACGTTTTCAGTTACTTAAAGGAGTATTCTCGAATGTATGGCCTCTAATGCCTCCGATTGTCTCTTCACGTTTAAATACTAGTTTCATTTGGTCTCACACCTCATTCTTAAACGCTTCAGATTTGACTTGTTCAAAAATACGGCAGTTTTTTGTGTCAACTCTGGGTCTAAATTACAGGCTGCTTGACCCTCCCTCCCACCTCAGTCTTTCTATCTACACACGTAAGCGTCTGCAAATCAGACCTCTCCAAGTGTACAAAACTGCGCACTAGACTGAACCAAATGCATCAGAGTAGTGTGGCTCTTTACGTGATTCTGCCATTTGTCAGTTGTTGTGATCTCACATAGGCATGGGGAAGTTTCCCTTCGAGTCTGGTTTTTTTGAGACATTCTTGTGAGCCGCCTCTGGTTAGGCGAATGCAGACAAGATCACAGGCTCAGTGATGTGTTCCCCTGGGAATCATCTTTTGAAGTCAGGAGGCTGTGTAGTTCATCCTAGCGATGCAAAGACTGCTAGTGTGGTTAGTTCTCAATTTTAGAAAGCAGGTCAACTTTGAACTAAACGTTCATGCAAATTTTACGTGGTTGAAAACATTTTCAAAGTCACAGCTCACATCAGAAGCCGCAAAGAAATTCAACCACTGCACCAATCACTAAGGAGCATTAATTAAATTTTCATTGGTGGTTGACTCAGTAGATTTCGTGCCGTCGATTAGTGTGATAGCAATATTTCAGTAGTTCAAAGCATATTTCACTTATTTAATTTTTTGACAATCGGGTTTCAAAACAGCGTCATTCGTTTTTAATGCAGTGACTGTGACGCATCTCACTCCGTGAAAATGTGGCAGCCCAAGCAGAAAAATAACCCGACTCTGTCAGAATTGGCTCAAGGGCTGCTATTTCGTTAAGGACACAACAAAATCAGATCATCCTTTTTTAAATCCTTCAATAATTTGTTATCTACATCAGCAAAATTAAAGCAAATGCTAATTCGTTTTTAATTTTAAAATACTGCAAATTGAAAGAAGCGCATTTGCAGGATATCATTCTTCAATAATGTCAAAAATTAATCTTGCTTGTCAGTTTTATTTTCAATCCCCAGTGGAACTTTTACATTAGAATCGAAACAAAAAAATGTTGAAGCGCAACGTGGCACAGATTAGGGTTTTACGTCAACAGTAATTGATGGCGTGGGTAATTAACGAAGCCAAATTTGCAACTCTGAAATACACCTAGATGGGTGTAAGCATTTGCTCGATGTCAACGCTATGGTACTGCCAGGTCGAGGTTTCACGCATCTGCATCCTGGAAAGAGCAAATTTATCATGGCTTGCCTAGAGTCATTTCGCCGGCGTCTTGAGTAAACTGTATCAGCGAATACCTTAGTAACGAAACGCATAATATTTTGATCAGCTGAGATTATGGTTTCTGTTTGTACACTTGTTCATTACGTGTTAGTCTCTTTAAGGCTTAAAGTCATTGCAAATCTGCCGTTTTTTGCTTTCACATATGCGATCACGATCCACCTGGCCAAAATTGATTTTCTTTCGTCTCAAAGAAATTCAACTTTGAAGTTATAAGTATTTCTGAACTAGGTTTCCCCGAATTCCGAATACGTGGTCAGCTAATGTGCGGTGGTGTGACTAATGAAAATGTTGGTTAGCGTTCGCGAGGCCCATGATTCTCTGCCTATCACCTCTTCTTTATGTGCCCGGTCGTAAAGATCGTTTGATATGGGTGAAAAATAAACCTGCCTTCTCACGTACTTTGACGCACTGATTCCTCATGGTCTTACAAATTGTTTGGGAAACGCAGTTACAGTCAGTTAACACAGATTAAAAGCGGTGAGAATTTATTCTTAACTCGTTTCAAATTTTGAGAAAGTAGCTCACACCTGAGTCCAGAGAGGGCTGGTGCGCAGTGTGTTCTTCAAACTTTGGCAAATCTTATCGAGCTGAAACCGCAAAAAACTGTTTACTAAGTAGTCCCAAATTTTGGTAGCACATCTTAAAACTGATGCAATATTTTCAAGCGTCCTTTCCCGAGTTTACATGTACCGTTTTCCGCTCGAAATCAGGCAGCGTCAAGTGTGCAGCATTTATCTTTTCTCAAAATTTTAAACACACACCGAGAAAGTCTGGTTGGGAAGATTTCAGAAGAACTGAGAAAATCCGTAGAAAGAGCAGGAATCGGCATCCAGATGCAACATTCCAGGTGACAAGTTGGTAGTAGCGACGTGAAAGTCCACTTAACATAAATGAGCCCACGGGTGATTTTGTGTTCTGAGCCAATTCGATAAAAACATGATCTCCCGCCACTGTCTAACTGGTTACGTGGCAAACTTGAGACAAAAACGCATGACGTAATCATCAATAAGAAGGATATGAATTCACCCCAGTGGAAACTCGCAATCAAGCCTGTTAGTTTGAGTCTTCACAGCTATACGGGCAACTGGAATGATCCCACATGGATAGAGACACCCAATATCTCAATGCCACTATTGTAGTGGACCATCAACGAACACATCTGAATGGAAACTCATCTAATCGAGATTATCGCAAGGTTATTGGTGTCCATGACTCACTCTCATCTTTCAGTGGTCGGATGCCAATGAAGCATATGGTCTACTTTAGCCGTTTTCCAACAGATTATTTCCTCTTTAAAATACGTTCCTAAAAAACATTAACAAATCACAAATTCCTAGGGGACTGCGTACTGACACATGATAGGATTATTTGTGCATGAGAAACTAAGTTAACTCTACTAAATGCACAATTTCCTGCTTATTTATCAGGCAATAACACTGCAAATAATTTCCTGTGTACAGAATTTGCCTGTCCTCGAAAATTTCGTTTTTGGTTCCCCGCAGAATGACGTTTAGAGCAGTGTAAGTGAGACTTTTTTGTGCCCAAGAGGAGGTGTGGCACTTGACTTTTCCATTCAGCCTAATTAGCCTCTGCAGTTTGGGCTTTAGTCACGTTCTGTGAAACCTGGACAATTCATTTCGACTTGTCAAGTTCTTTTAAAATTACCTGCGCAATTTTGTTTTAGGAATTAAGGTAATATTTAGTAATGCTCGCAATAAAAACATTAACTGAATTATTTTTAAATGTGATATTTACTGAGAAAATTTAAAAAAACAGCCTAATTTTTATGTTATTCGTGAGTGTGCGTCAAGCAGCCAGGAGATACTGAGCAGGAGGTAGATGCCAAAATTGATTAGAAGGGTTTTGTCCTGGGGTTAGGTTAAACTCCAGGGAAATGTCCATTCGATGGTGGCTGCAAAAATCATATCGCTGGGCAGATTTATGACTTTTTTCGCCACATCTTAAATCCAGCTTTTCAAAATGTAAGATTGTTTAAACGTGAAATTGTCGCCTGCTACATTACTAGAGGTACACTTCAACTCTTTTCCCCAAAATGCAATTAAAAATTAAATAAGTGAACTGTTAATTGTTTTGTAACAACGATTGGAGCAGCGCGACGTGTCTCGGATAACTAAGGCAAAAAATACCTACAAAATTTATGCCCTGAGATTCCGTCCTTCAGATATTTGCAAAACAGCACACTTGAAAACTATTTAAAAGGCCACTAATAACAAAGAATTAAGTGCTTTGACAGATAACTAGCTCATGAAGCCGGATTATGTGATTTTAATCTTACCTCTGTTTTGCTGCTCTTACGTAGTTATAATTTTGTCCTTAAAGTGGTTAAATTTCAACGAAAATTGGTTTTTTTGTGAACGAACTTTAAAGCCACTCACGTGGCACGAACAGATGTCCACTCTGGGCGTGAGCAACCTACATCATGAGTCGATGCGTTTGCTCAAGTAAGCATTAATGTGGTAAAATGTATACGATAAGGTACGTGCATACACGGACTGACATTATCTTCCAACGATGTTGCTAGTAAACAGATCAGTTGGTTTTCAAGTGTCTCATTTGTTTAAATGTGAATTTCAGAAACGGAAAAAGAACAAGCTAGAATTTGATTCGAGGACTTTATACCTGGACACGTCGGAATTGTTAGAATTTTAGTTCCATCAGCTAGTTCAAAGTATATCATTGGGTGTGATGGGAATCTCACTTGAAGTATACGAACAAGACAGTAAAACGTGCCATTCAAATTTAAATATGCTTTTTATTAATAAAAAGCATATAGTTTGACATGCTTAAAAAATATTTACATCTCCCGCGCCTCCACCCCTCCCCCAAGACCATACAAAATCCAGCCTTTTGGGAATTTGTTACGTGCATGATCTAATCTAATGTCCTGCGATTAATCTAAGTATATTAGGTCAAAATGGTTGTCACTTTTGATAATATTTTCAGAACTTAAACGACGATAAACAAACCAAGTACCCTTAGTAGTTTCCAGTTAGTGACCGGAGCTACTTTGTGTCACTATGAAATAGAACTCGTGATCCCTCAGTTTTTTTTTAAATTAGAATGACTTTTCGTCAAAATATTGAATTTTAATTAACAAGTATTATATATATATATAAGTACGCCGTGGATGTGCGCTGATAGGACAAGCATTAGTCTACTGCACATCGTGAATCCTGTGAGTTCCTGATTGGTTTGTTGGATGTAGCCAGTCGAAGACAGACACGTGGGTGGGCAGGTTGAAATTTTGGTCATAATGTGCCAGCCTGCTGTGAATAAATGCACAGAGAATTAACCTGCGGTTGACATACAACACATCCTGACCCGTTATGGCAAGGTAACTTATTTCTAGCAATACTGCGAGGATTTATCTGCATTTGGTTTCTTGAAGCGAAAATTTGAAATGATTTTTTTGATATATGGTTTTATTCGGTTTCTGTTTGTTTTTTTTAATCCCAGTTGTTCGGTAAATTCGAAAAAAACCACACAGTTTGCGCCTTTGTCATTGCATCCTCCTTCTTGTAAATCCAAGTTTGTAAAATGATTCACTATGAACGTAATTCTGATGTGTTAAACGAAAACGGTAGGACCTGCTCGAAAAATATTTACATCTCTATATCGTCCTTTTCAATGTTGCGTTGAAAATAGAAATGCGAGAGAACTCCACGTTTTCCTAGTGTCTTTTGTCCTTCTGCCTCTGCACACCCCTGTAAACAAGGTATTAATGCAAAAACATCAAATTTTAATCAAATTAAATATCAAGTAGAAATGACATTCTTGCCGAAAGCAGAGATTTTTATCAACTGGATTAAAATAGGGGTAGCCCAGTTACTATCACTTCGTTTAAAATGTTTTTTTTTATTAATGAAGGTTTAAATAAATGTGTTTGCGATGTTCATAACATCTGGTAACTCACGTCTAACAAACCTGGGGCTTGTATATTTAAGCAACCAACTCAAGCACACCCACTCTTAATTTTCTAATTGTGTGCGCTGCTGCTGTAGATTTAAAAAAAATATTCTAATCTGTTAAATTGACGGATGGAATAATTTTTAATCATTTTTTTAAAAATAGTTGTACTTGAGCATGTTGGGCCTAAAAATAAGTAATACACTTTTGACTTTTGGAAAGCATTGTTGCACAGATGACAACTGTCCAGGCTAAGAAGCCGGACAATCACACTTGTCTTCTCTTTTTTGCGTTTTTTTAAACTTGTCACCCACATTTGAGGCTCTAACAAATTGTTTTAACACAAAAACACTTAAGTGGGTTCCATTGATCACTCTACAGAATCCGTTACTTGATAGTTTTGTAAGTCCTGGGTTTTTTTACCCCACAAACTTGTGTTTAAGCGTTTTCTTTACATCCTTGAAGTGGTAAATGCTTTGTCTCTAGAGCAGTTAAATTTTAAGCGTTTCTGTTAGTCCTTTCGAATTTTAATAGTGAGTTCATACGATAGTTTTCGAATTTTCCAGAAAACTGCGGGACGAAAATTTCTTGCTTAAAAAAATAATGCAGTTTAAAAATCAATTTTGCTAAAGACAAAAAAAGATTCATGCGTTGCCGGATATTTGGAAAATTATTTAAAATCGCGTTTTTAATGGTTTTGCGTGTTTGCTTCTGCAAATCCTTGGCCGTGTTGAAATCTGATTAACACATTGACAGCCTGGAGTGCGACAGTCACGTCTTTCAATTTTTTCATGGCCTTTTAAACGCCTGACGCCTAATCAAGTGGAAACTTGTACCTTATGTTGTGAGACGCATAGAATTTTGTAGTATAGCTAACTTTTGTGAAAACTGTTTTATTGAATAACATGCAAATGGTCATTCGAATTAGAAAATGCAATATGCCGAATTGGAGTTTACATTCTCTATGATAACTGGTTAACCGCCTGCACATTTATTCAATAAGGGCACTTGAATTTCTATAATTTAAAAGTTTCATTTGTTTTTTTCATTTACGGTGATTTTTGCTTCTAGTGTTAAGCTATTTAGGCAGTAATGATTTGTTTAAAATGGGCCAACTAACACTAAAACCGAGCTTTTTAAAATAGGCAATCAAACACGTTTGCTTGAGACGCTTCTATGCCTTATTTCCGTGTAAGATACTTGTAACATCATCTTAACATTTGTAATTTTCGTGATGCTATGATATTTACAAAATGTTTCGTATCTTCAAACATTTTTAAATCCGATGATTTGTGTGGGGAAAACCAAACTGCGTTGGTTTAAATTCTATGCCCATGGTTGTTCTGTTTTATGCAGGAAAACGTTTGTAGGAATTCCACTTATACTGAAATAAAAAAATGTCTGTTAAAGAGCATTTTTTTATTTATGCCAGGGGCCTCCTAGTGTTTTTTTCGGCTAGAATCAATCAGGTTTCCATTTATTTGTGAGATCACCTCTAAATGTTGACATATGTGAACAACAAACAGAAAAAGGCTAAAAAAAGATTTAGCAGCATCGCAGCATTAGAGCATTAGCCTTAATTGACTTCGAAAAATCGAGCTAGCTACACTTAACAACTGGGTTTTCCAGTTCAAATCATGTCAGAAAGAAAATCACAGAACAACAACTTGTCAGAGAGCGACCATTTATGAACGGGATGAAAAAGAAAAGTACCAATTTCTAGCATAATTCTTCCAAAGTAAGCTCATTTTCAAAAAAACCACCTGCAAAGAAACTCAACCAATTAGGGATTTTATCTTATTGACAAAAATTGCTTCAATGTTTTATAAAAAAAAAAGGTAATTCGACTCCCCTACCAGCAAGGAATTACGAGACCCGTTAACTGTCTCTTGCACACTGAGAATCATTTTATTTGACTGTCAGTAGACCTGCAGTACGTGTACTTAGGACACACTTCACGTCTCTAATTTTGCTTCATCAATGATATTGCGTGATTGGACAAGCAATAGACGTTGTTGACTCTAGCCGTGCACGTCTAATCACTGCACGTTAATTAAACAACACCCTAGGTCACTCAGTCAAGGGCATCTCGGAGATGGGGGCTGGTAACGCCTATGCCTTCAGTGCATTTAGGTCAACAAATATGCTAGTCACTCTGCTTTCTCTACTCAAATCCTCTTAAAAGTAGTAAATGCCAATTAGCAACAAGTCGTTCACTATATCTAGGGTGTTGTACGATATAATTGCCAAACACATTTTAGTGACATTTACTTAACCTGACAAGAAAAAGTCAGAAAGTAGACAAAAAAATCACATTTACAAATGAGGTAGCTATCGGTGACTTTGATTACAGTCACTGTTTGATCTCCGATAATTTGCGTGTTTTTACGATAAAAAGCGCAATTGTGTCATTTTCCCAAAGTGATAAAAGTAAAATCTCTTGAAACCTCAATTTAACGCAAGCAACTGTAAATCGTTATGGAAACCCGAAATAAAAGATGGGTCACAATAACTTTCCTGAGTTCAAAACTTGCCCTAATTACGTGCACATCAGCGGATTGTCCCGACACATGCAATTTAGTTTAAAGGATTTTAACAAAAGTCGTTGCAATGGCAGTGACTGAAGTGTTTAAGTAGTATAAGAGTGTGGCAGTCAGCTTTTTTCAAACCAATTTTTTCTTGATTTTATTGCCATCAATCATCCATAGTTTATGGCCCAAATGTCAAAGCCTAACATAACTGCACGCAATCCTACAGGGACAGACATCTCGTAAATTGCGTTTTTTTTTGAAAAAAGTGGATTGACTTGTGATTTATTTATATTAATATGGCTTGAGATCGTACAGTTCAGTCATCTTTTACCAATCCCATTTCGCGAAACAAATCACCAGGGAGCAACAAATTGCGTTCAGAAATATTAATTTGCCAAATGCAAGTGTAGAATCGTTTTAACGCAGATTTTTTTGCAAAGTATGGAACACCAAAATATTTTATTTCCCAAAGCATGCAAAATCGTGGTCGTAGTTTGCATTTTTTACGCGGTGGTCAACTCTCATTTTGGCTTAATTTTAAACTCCTAAACCATAATATATAAATTTGTGTGACATGAGATGTTGTTTCATGGGGATAACGATTTTTCGCGTGAATCATCCCTTTGTGGGTGGTCATGTTGGACGCTGAATGTTTGAAATTTACGGATTTCAAAACGAAATTAGGTAACGTTTTCACTATACCTCACCTTCTAAATCTTCTATTTATTGTTAACCGCATTTGGCTGAGTCATTCCAAACAGGCAAGTATCAACAATCAGGTATTTATCGTGACTGCTAGGCAAAAAGGACTCTAAAATCAATCATATAATCATCATGTTACAAAAATGTTTTTTTTAATTGACTTGTCTTATTTTGATTAAATTCTTTCGCGTTTGCAGCATAACGCCTCAACTGCTTACTAAATGTCAAAGAGCTGCCTTTTCAAACCACAACATCGCTATGCAAAAAGTGCGCGTCGTGGTATTGTCTCATACGTCGAAAAGCGAGGTTTCTGACCTTCAGAAGTGTCGTGAGGCAAAATGTCAACCGGTGTTAGCCACGACTGGTAGTCTAGACGGGGCCAGGCACACATAAATTTGGCGCTTTTGGTCAAATATCTTGCCCGGTTACGTGACAAGAGCATGAATGTAGCTTCTCCATAGCTATCATATTGGGGTGACGTCATCTCCACAAAAACAATGGCGTTGTTTGGTACCAACAGTCTGATTTAAACACTTTTCATAAAAAAGTTATAAAATATTCCGGCAACCCCCAAGAAGTGGCTCTGTTCTACGATGATTAAGTCTTGATTCAAATGTCTGATCATTTTGACCTGCTACTTTAGAGTCATTTAAGGGGATTTATCCGTATTGATTAGTCCACAAAATTTCGTTTCTTGTTTCAAATATGGCCTGCGTGCATCTCGTAATCTATGTTATTAAATTCATCTTTAAACTTACTTCAAGCGATAGCAAGCAATTTAGATGAACATGTTATTATTTCGAACATCGTACGTTCTCCATCGATGAAATTTTTTGACGAGTAGTTTCCAAGTTTTGTGCTTTAAGACAGTGCGTGGCGGTCGCTAAATAATGCAGTCAAATCTCGCCTTTATTTGAGCTCTTCCTCCCCAGAGAATGCAGGAAAAAAAGTTCTGTTGCGCCTTGTTTAAACACAAGTTTTGCAACAAACACAATGGAAGAACGAGAAAAACATTCTTTATTTTTCCTTAAATATGCCCTATGGTTTGTTTGACTTGGCATTTTAATAAAAGCGATTAAAGCTACTCAGACATGAATGTGACACTTTGCAGACGCTGCATGGTGTTGATTTTGCTACCTGAAAAGCTTTCTAGACTAATTGTCGAATTACACTTCAAGAGTCGACCATCTAACGGCCTTGACGGTTGTTTTTAATTGGCTCTCCTGAGATCGGAGCAATTATTTGATAAATTAGGTTTTCCCAAGAGAACGTCCCTCACGTCTAGAAAACGGAACATTTATGCTTCAACTGTTCGAAATGTTCATTTGTAGATTTACTGCAATGACAGCCCATTCAATTTTGAAACCTATTCCTAGTTCATCGAGTGACTGAATCGTCTTTAGTAAGCGGGTTCACTCTTCGGCTTCTTTACATTTTAGCCGAATAATCGGGTTTCGAATTTTCCGAATTCGGTCAGATTTTGACTTCAAAAGTCCGTAACAACTTGAAAAAAAACATGGTCCTAGATTTTGCGCGCTTGTGATCACTTTCGCTGCGTCTTGACCAAAACCCAAGCTTGTTAAATCATCTAAATTTGCGTTTCACTGGTTGCCTTGATCAGGTAGACTCTCACAATGCTGCGCTTTCCTCTTTAATTTACTGTCGACCACTGCCAATTGTCTCTCAATTTACACGTTAGTAAATAGCATGCAATCAAGTCAGAACGATATCTGCGTGTTTTGTCGCGTGGCTAAATATTTCGCCTCCTGCCAACTTCAAATTAGGTGCCTACTAATGAGTAAATTGAAAAAAAATGCCCTGAACTTAGCAAGAACACCACAAAAATGAGGTATAACACACTTGTCTGAAGCTTTTTAAACCTCATTCTCAATGCCCAGACTGTCTAGGGGAAGTAAACTGCGAAGTAACATCAATCCACCAATCCGAACAGACATTGCCCACAGGAGACACCGTTTTGGTGAGAAGAAGGCTAACTGGCCCAAATGTTACCTGTTCATTTTGAAGCCTTCTGAAGCAGTGTATGTTGGGCGCTGTATCTCATGGATCTGACTGGTGCAGAAGCAGGCATGCCCTGCAGCACTGCAGCCCCAATAGAGGCCTTCGGGAACCACAACTCAGATCCAGTTAAAAGGCCGGTAGTTATTGTTGCCATGGTGCCTACGACAGAAACAGACTCCAGCCCAAACTCCTGGGTGGCTGGTAGGCGACGAGTGCGTAGCGCGAAGACATGGTCCGCCATCCTTTTCGTTACAGTCTTTGTCGTACCCGTATTCACAAATTGCCATGGTAATCGTGCAGTTTGCTTGTACACCATTGAGTAACATACGCAACAAATGGCATTTACAAGCTTTAAAACCAAAAAAAATAATTATTTTATTCAAATAATGCGATTTTAGCTCACACGCTATCGTTTAGATATTGTGGTTTGTATCACTCCTACCTTAGTTGCAATCATTAATTACTTTTAATGTGTTGAGTTTTTCAGAACTACAGAGGATTCTAAGACTGTGTAACCGTGTTGCCAAAACAAAGGCAATTCTGGCATTAAAACTATCAGCAGAAGATGTTTTTGGAGAAAACTACGAAGCCTCACAGTTTATGCCAGCAAAATAAAAGTCAGCGTCTTCTTCTACATTTTCCCCTGAACTGACTTTTAAGTTGCACTGAAATGCGCCTGGAGTGAACGATTCTTTTCGCGATAACCGTTAGTTTCACTCTTCTGTTTAGAAAGCTGCCTCTAGTTTTGTTGTGACGAGAGGAGCATTCTGAATCAGAAAGTCTGTGGGTTTACAAGAGCGTCAAAGATGTAGGTGGTTACTGAAGTCTACTGAACTGAATCCGTAGCAAGTAGGATCTTTTGTGTGGGGATTATCAACACCTGATCTCTTAAATTGCACACAATTTCCACGATTCTTAATAAGCCTGAATTGCTAAACCAGCGATGTGCTAGCGAATAGATGTTTGCAAACCATGATATTCTAACCACAATATAAAATGTTGCCTGCAGCTTCCTACCATGCTGAGTTCTGACAGATCCGCAGCTGTTGACTCTTTCCTGCAGACATGCAGTGGTTTCCGTTTTAACCACTGAAAACAACTTCAATATCGCCACAAACAGAGAAGCTGTGCAAAAAACGTGTTGAATGGAGGTCCCGTATGCCTTAATTACCCCCGCCAAGGTGTGTGCTTGGGTGTGTGTTTGTACTAGAAGCTGATTGGTGACGGTTGTTTATTTATGATTAGCCAAGGTGATTAGTGGGTGGCGATCAGCCGCAATTCTCACAATGTGGCAGCCAAGTAATTTCATGTCCACCGCTAGAGCAGCCGATGCCAACTCTCTCTCTCCTGTTTTCTTCCAGCCGCAGTTTGAACCTCCACTAAAATGTCGCTAACGACCTCCACACACTCGCCTCCAATCATCAACATCCGGCGTGCCTCGGAGTCCTCCGATCTCACTCAGTCCACCGTGGCCAATAAAAAGTGAGTAATGCTTTCTCCGCCATTTAAACCACGATCCAGAAAACAAGTTTTATTGGTTAAATGACAATTCCAGCTGTGTGATGATTGGTCAATTTGTCATGTTCCAAAAGTCGATCGTTAAGCATAATGAATTCAAAACTTTTCAAGAATCTAGGTTAGATTACACTTTGTTTGCAGGAAAAAACTGCCTTTTGTCTACTGTGTAATTAATGCTACAATTTTTCCTCATAAATTATACCACTAGTGTAATTAAGCCGGACCAAGAAACTTATTGTTCGGGTTGCCATGGGAATCGAATCAAGCGTCTAGGTTAATTAAAACAAAACCACATGTAGGGATTCTACTGATCGCTGCCTTCATTTACGTGAGCGCACGAACACAGTAGGATGTAAACGGCTTTGACCCTACACATAACACGGATTGTGAAGTGTAACTTTGTGTATGAATTAATTTGGTGATATTAGCGTCCATTGTTACGGCTATCCACGACACTGCTACCATGTAATGTGCCATCACCTTTAACATGCGCTTCTAATTGGCTCGTGTTGTCGTGCGTTGTTTTAACGGATCCACGAGTACCACTTCAGAGACGCCACCTCATAAGGCTTTCCTGTGGTTCTTCTGTCACAAAAGGGCGTGTGTAGGTAGTTGTGCGTGCAGTTCCACACTTATCGTGATTGGCGATTCGTGCTGGTTCTTTCAGTAAGGCACTTTCATTTCGTACGTGGCACGTGCGGCGCATTCAGCCATGGATATTCCTCGCAGACGGCTGCGCAATGGCATCTTCCACGTCGACAGTTACCCCGATAATACCCGGCTGAGCAGGTCAGTTTTGTCGGTCACAGCCAATCATATTTAGCTTCGAACAACTTGCATATTTAGTAAATTTGCGGTAGAAATCATTAAAGTAGTCCCTGTGGCATCTGGCACACATTCGATTCGTGTTTTTGTTTAAATAAAGACATCTACTGTTTCTTTACCGCACATGATCAGCACCAGCGCCTAAACATTTCTATGTTTTGTTCAAAATTCATTGTTTTCCTAAGCAATGGAATAAGCACAACGTGTTGGGTAAATTCTGACAACTGTAGCAGAACGCTGCAGTTAATTTGAAGGTCGTGCTGTTTCTGCTTCTGTTTTAAACAAAATAACCATTTGCCAATTTCAAATACATCTAGGTAAATTATTCCACTTTGAAACTTTTGCATTGGTGCTTTAAAAACCGTTTTAAATATTAAAACTTAAATTAATTGAAAATAGCGGGTTTCAAAAATCATTGCCATGAACGAAAGCAGTAAAAGCTATGAATTGTCTTCCAAGAAAATCGAACAAAATCCACGACCATTGCAAGTTGTCATTGTGTCAACTTTTTCTGTTCTCCTTGCGTAATTATCAAGTAGTGTTTATGAAAACGTCTCTAAATCTGGTCTCACTCTGGCAGCTGAATCAAGTTAGCATAAAATGCTTCATTTCAAGAAATTCACATTCCTGCAGCGTGCCTGCAAAATAATAGTTACTAAAGCTAAATTAGTAACGTAGTTGTTTTAAAAACCAACTTAAGCACGCATTATGTGCTTGAAGGAATGCAAATTTTAACTTTTGTGTATTTTTCCATCGTCGTAATTCTGAATAGTGCTCAGATCAAAAAGATTTAAATTCTGCTTCGGAGCTGAAGCAGATTTTAACTTAACTTAACTTAACTTCAGCTCCGAACTATTTAAACACATTTAGATTCTGCAAACCTGACAAATTCTGCAAAAGTTGTCGTTTAAGTAGTATGTCCTGTGTCGGTGTTTGTGAATTGCCGATGTAATGGAAATAGCGTGAAACCGCGAGTAGAACCCTTCTCTAAATTCGTGTAGTCTCACACCTCCACCCGTTGCATCTTCATAAATTCACCTGCCTCTCCTAATCCATCTAGTGTGCTCATTTATATTTCACGCTACCTACACCCATTTATAATTAGCTTAGAACGCTAACGCGGTCACAGTCATAAAAAAAACCCCAGGCAAACAAAACCGATTTTCCATTATTTGCATAGTACCCTTTTCATTGCTGTCTAGACGAGCCGGTTGCGGGGCGGACACTTTAGAGATTAATTTGCGGTGTACTTAGATGGAAATTCCATTCATTCTATAATAAACCAACGCGTTGTCATGTAATAGAAAAACTTTTTGGCATTATGCTAATGCTCTTTTTAAAAAAAACAGGACTTGTCATGCAATTTGCTTGCCAATATGCCCTCAAGCGTTTGCCTTGCATTTAAAATTCAATCCATAAACTAGAAATTACGTTAAACTATTCTTGAATTTTCTGCAATTAATGTAGCTTGCACGGTTTTTGAGACGCGTAGATGAAAAACATTTCAAAAACCACGTGTGGCAATTATGCGGGCCGGTGTTTAAAAACACCACGCCTAAAAAATGTCCAGTTTCCAGTCCAGTTGCGTAAAAAGGTGTCTGCCTACGAAGATCAAATTTTGTGTGACAGCAATGAAAAGCACGGTTACGGTTCCGACTGCTATTGGTTAAAATCAAAAAATTCTGTAGAATTGCACTTATTCATTAAATAATCACGTGATTTACCATTAAATATATTCCAAGCCCTTTAAAATACGGTTTATGATGACGGTAATGGTTTGAGCTATGGTTTCAGCATTCCACAACTCGAAATCACAATAGACGTGAACTTGCTGGTTATTGTGTTTGTGGGTTTCGACATGAGTGTGTTGCGGGTCCAGCATGTGGTCTTGAGCAAAGACGGGGCCACGGAATTAACTATGGCCTGATGACGCTTCCTTGGTACCCGTGATGAAGAAAAAAGTCGGAGAGGGCGTGGACATAACCGTTTAATTCAGGGCTCAACCACGTTGGTGTCATTGTGTCATGGGTGGGGTTTACGTGTGTATTTATACCTCGGATGTGTGAGTCATACATGCGCTAACATCGAGACCTAGGTGTGAGGATGCTCCAAGATAAATATCAGTGTGAATGAGGAGGGAGTTGAGGATCCGCGAGGCTGGCGACATGCTGCGAAAAGGGGAGCACCATGTCGGAAGCTGGAGCGACCGGATCAAGGGGTTTGAATAAACACGATTCACAGCAAGCGTAATTGACAGTCAAAATGAATGTCTCCATTTTGCAACTTCGTCAGGCGCAAATCCAACCTTGACTTTGCAGCCATAGCGGTTGTATTTATATAAATTGTGAATTGGAGAAAACGATGAAATACCACCTAAGTTGGCAAACTGCCACTTTCCTGTTGATGCAATCTTTTCAAATCAGCCACAATTGTCGTTGGATTTTCAAAAAAAACAAAAAGATTAACGGCTCACAATTTTTTGCAAAATTTGTGGTAATTTCCTCTGGCAGATTTTTTGTTTCATGTCCTCAACTGCTGTATTATTTTTATCTAATTTTCTATCGGCACATGTGTTGATTTAGGGAAATTCCACTTTTTCATAAAATTCTTAATTAATATAATTGAATTTGTAGAAAATAAAAATTAATTCAGGTTCTCCCCTCTGGCCATGTAATCCGTAAAAGTTATCTAAATCCTACTTACTAAATTTAATACAAATGCGACTCGGTAAAGTTTGGTGTTTTGTGCTGTTAAAAAAATTATATTCAATTTTTTTTAATAAAACATGATGGTTGGTGCGAGCTCTAATTTTGCCATCTCCTCTTCTATTGTGTTCTCTACCTTACCATTTAAAAAAATATGCATACGCGTGTAAAGTCATCTTGCAAAGTGCAAGTAAATTGAACTAGGGAAACGTGACACGCCGATAACGCATATTTGTCCCGCGTCTCAAGTGTTAATAGTCAAACCGCGCGCTTCGGTTTTTGATCGTCGTTGATTGGTCAGCGAGTGAAAACGGGCTTGGCACATGCTGCGCAGCTTGTCACAAGTCCACACACACACACACCCACACTCTCACGGCGATGTCATCGTCTTCCTCGTCGGCGAATTTTAACCAGATTCGCTTGAGAAGGATAAGTTTAAACACAGACAGCTTTCCTAGCCAACCACAGAAAATCGGTCGCCATCTAAGACGACTGCGAGAGCCAACGTACCGACGAAAATTCTCCGATTGGAGTTCTCCACACAGCAAATTTGCCGGAATTAAAGCCTCCTCACCGGGCCGTAATGGCTCTTCTCATTCAATCACAGACTCGTGAGTGTTGTTGAATGCTAGGTGATTTGCATGACTTGATCTGGCTATGAAAAGACGTATTACAGTCCAAAATTTTAATTAATTTCCTATGGAATGTACATGTTATGCGATCTGCATCCGTGGAGTCCACGGATGAAATTTTTATAAATTTATCGCACATTTCTGTGCTTCCGACTGTCTGTTTAGTCTCCTCTTCAGCCTGAAGGCATTTGCTATTAAATAAGAAGACACGTGTTTTGAAAACGCTCGTGGGATTTTCTCGGAGTTTCACATGCTCGTTATTGCGAATGCTGTCAAGATATGTGCTAAATGCAAACACACAAAATAACCATCAAGTGGCGAGTACATGCTCGTGTCCAATTGAAACGGACTTATGCTCTTTGTGTTCAAAATTGATTTGTTGGATTTCAAATTACCAACAGCACATAAATCTGGCTTTTTTGCAAAATTCACAAGGTGTAGGGTTTTCATCAGACAGCCGAAATATTTTTGAAATGCAAAATCGCACAATATATTTTTATAATTTATATAAAAAATCAAATTCCTGTATATTGGTTTTAAATGCAGTGATCATAAATTCTAAGCCAGATCCTTCGTGAGAACACTTAGAAGTGTTGGCTCAAATTTCAGCTTCTTTGACAGAATTCTGCATGTCATACATGGTATTAAATCCTGCTTCGACGTAGTCTTTCTTTGGACACTACGGCTGAAGGCCACAACCTCCTGCATTATGTCCAAGCATTTAAAAATAAATTTATGGTGTAGAGATAAAGAATTTTAGCGGAATAATGTGCAACGCCCCCACACAAGCCCACATTCCGACCAAGATAGCCAGGTGTGAGCAGGGGCAACTCATGTTGATACATCTTAATTGCCAACTTTTACGCGCTTAACATGTCCATACACAAATCGCATCATTAAAACCCATTTACTGTAGTTTATGTTGTCACATAAAGATAACCAAGGACCCGACTTCAAAATATTCCATTTCTTGCCCGCTAAAAGCAGTAAAAATTTGAGAATAATTTTAGCCTGATTTTTCTTAAAGTTGCTGTTTTCAAACTGTCACCAAACGCTTCCATCTTGATGCCCTTTTTTTAACAAGGTTTAAATCATTACAAATGCCTAGGTAGGAATGCATTCAGTTAGATGACATTTCTGAAATACTGTTGTGCTTTACGAGCGCACACACGAACACCGCTTTAAAACCAAATTCCACCTACCAGTTAACCAGAAAGTGCATAAAATTTAACTATTCGCAGTTACCAACCGGGAACCTGCGTTGCTAAGTACCAAAAGTACGGATAGCTGTACTCGCATTTGTGACCAGCAAATGTGTATTGTTAGCCATTTCCACATTAATTGTTAGCACATGCGCTCAATTTGTCCAAAATATGTCCCACGTTGATTTCCTAATCCTAAACTCGTCAACGTTCTCTACTCAAAAATAACACAACCATATGTTCCGTTTTCGTTTAACTGACGGTCCCTTTATAAGCCTTTTGTCTATTTATTTAATTATTAATTAGCCTTTTTGTTCAGCCTTTTTGCCGCTAAATATAAAAGATTTATTGTTATTGTTTAATTCCGTTTCTTAAAATTGTACTACCGCTTTTATTGCTGTACATATTTAAACAAAAACGGCTGTTTTGCATTAAATTAGCAATTTTACGAGTGACGCAAACGGTATTTTTCCAATTGATTAGATGAAATGTGTTTCTGAAAGAACACAAAGTATCAATTTGTTTAAAAGCTGATTGGTTTGTGCTCAGCCACGCGCCTTTTCGTATGCTGATTGCGACGAAATTTTAAAGAATGCTTTAATAAATCTAAGGGGATTTTGATGCAAAAATCGAATTTTTGGAAATAAATTTGTCCTCCCTGCTCCTTCTTTCAAAAGATAATTTAGTTACCTGACCACTTTTGCGTTACATAAATTGAGTGCCTCTCCATCTTTTGCAAAATCGTTCTTTGGTAAAGACCACGAAATCACTCGTAATTAAAAATTATGACTAAAAAACGACCATTTTGGATTTAATCAAGCTTACATTCATCACAAAATTGTCCTTTGCTGAAATATTTTAATCTTTAAGCAGAATGTTTTCTGCACATGCGAAGTAAACACACAATAAAAATGATTGATTGACTGTGTTTGACTTTGCTTTGCATGTCCAAATTCATGCTACAGGACACCGAGATAAAATATGCGTTGAGAAAAATGAAAATCTGTAATCGTATTTGAAAAAAATAAGCTAAAATTAACTCCTAGAATATTCAATTTTTGATTTTGAAGTAAATCAAATTCATCTTCACAGATTAGAGATTAAGTACGGAAGCATTAAGTGGTGTTTTGTATTTCGCCATACATTTGGCGAGAAAGGCCAGGTTGAAAAGAGATAGACTGAAGGAGAACGGAAGCACAGAGAGTAAGGCATTTACGGAATTCCCTTCCTAAAGTGCGGCATGTTTAAACACTTAAAATGCGAGCCAAGCAAGACGCATTAAAACAAATAACAAAGTCAACTCAGTATACACGGTGATTTGCCAAACTTTAGAACAAGCAGCCTCGGAGGAGACGCGGATGACTTCGATCTCACCGATGTGCACTCCAGCTGTCTCGCCCTCAACCACGCGCCCAACCGCCGCACCTCCTTCCTCTACCGCGCTGACTCCAGCGAGGAGGCATCGCCCTACACCTCGCGCCGACCCTCCGTGTCCTGCGGCGAAGTGATGAACTTGTGAGACTTCCTGTTTTGTACTTCTCTTTCTGCATTCATTCTCTTTTGTTGTTTGTCTCCATAGCCCAAATTTTCTTCCGACGACAGCGTTGGTTCAATTTCGTCAAATAAGTTTTGAGTCCTTAAACTAAGACATGCTGGTATTCCCACAATTTTATTTACATAACCCCTAAATGTGTTGCCATCAAAGGTAAAATGCTGAAGTAATCACATTATTGGTTTTCACTCGGTCAAGGTCACGCAATCAATATGTTTGAACAATGGAGATGCTATTGGTCAAGGAATCGGGCGGTGATTGGCTATACTGGAGGCCACACAAATGACCCATTAAAGAAAGCACGATTTCTGTTGACTAAGTCTCTTGAGATAAAATATTGTGTCTGATTTGAGCTGCAACCAGTTAGATAATTGCTTTCTAAAGCAATTATAACTTAGCGCCAGAAATTTTTCGATGATTTTCAGCCACTTTTGTTACTCATTTTTATTGTATGTTGCAAAAAGGCTTTGATGTGTATAAACCGTGGCTTGTGTCAAGTAGAAGCGTGCTTTTCGTGCTAAATAGAATCACAAAGTCTTGTGCTTATTTAGAGAAATTGAGGAATTTTATGCTAATAGAATTCATCTTATCGGTTTTCTCTGGAGATTCTGTCGTCCCTCCACACCAGTTAAAAATACATGGCTTGTGCCTAATTGATGCTACGATTTTGTTCACTGACGAAATACCGCCTACATGCGGTGACTGAAAAAAAACGAGTAGTGATTTTTCTCGCCAATAAACAAACAGTGCGTATCCTAGGCGGCTGGCCCGCTCACGCTTGGGCTAAAACAATTTTTTTTAAATAATTTATGAATAGGAAAAATCACCTCTGAAAGCGTACTATGAAACCTTTCCTTGGGTTCGCCTGTAAAATGCCTCGGTTTGATAATTTAACAAGTAAAGCTTTTGTGGTCACTAAAATTAATAACAGGTATTAGAAGGAGAAATGTTTATCTCTAACGATTCTTTGATCTTTCAAGCAATAACAATGGAAAATAGCTTTGCCGGACGCTATTTTGATTTGACAAGTGGGATGAGCTGGTCAGGATGTGAGGGTAACCATGTTTGGGACATCACTAAAGGCCCACGGTTCGTTTTGTACCACGTTCCCCAGATCATTCACTTCAATAAGAATGCGTTGTCTACCACAGGCCTACGTAGCGTGAACTTTGATTACGATTTTAGCAGTCATTCCACGGTTTCATAATCTTAACAAGTATTGGGAGGAATTGCTATGGGTTCATGTTGGTGCTTGTGAAGAGAGTCCGCAAATGCTTCGACGGTTAGAGAGAAAACTCTGGTGGTCCATTGGGGAATAACTCTTGGGATCGCTTTTTTATGCTAGTTGCAGAGGCCTCACGTCTGACCTCACAGTAGAGTGCTGTGTTTGCGTTTCACCGTTGCATTTTTATTTTCGAAAGAAGGTGATAAACTGGTCAAATCCAAGTGGCTAGGTGCAGCATAAAAATAGTTTGTCGTTGTGGCGCCGTTGGTTGCATAAAACGACTTCTTTATTACCAACGCATGTCTTGTCAGAGAAGCATTGAATATTCGGACAACAAACACTCTCATATTACGCAATTACTGAAGACAAGCGAATGCCAAAATGAATGACACCAGTTAGCGCACAGCTGTGGTTGGGCAAGACGACTTCCTCAAGGTCACATCAAAGTCAGTGGTTTGATGCGAAGAAAAACAAGGCACATCAAGGCTTCAGTTAGACTTTGCAAAAAGGTAATGAATTTAGAAATGAGGTCACTCCAAATAAATTTACCAACAAATCTGAAAGTAAATTTATGCACATTTTCCAACAAATGGATACTTTAATTTGTGGTTTGATCTCTTTTTCAAACAACTGTACTCAGTACATCTTAGAAAAAAAAGCACGTCATTTTACAACCTATTCACTCACACATCGTATTAAAAGCAACATTTTGCATAAATGGGTTTATCTGGGGAGTTTACAGACTTCACGAATGCTTTTAATGTCCTTTGCGTAGGTTTCGCGATTCCTATGCAGCGTTTTTGCGTCTCAAAAGCGAGGTAGCGTTCAACAGAACAAATTTGCCAACTAATCATTAAATTTAAAACCTTCGCGGTGTGTAATTACTGCAATGTTTGCACGAAATAACCATTAATTTTGTCGTGTGTTTATCAGTTTAATTTTCCCGGGAAATTTTGTTATGGAAACATTTATTCGTTCCAGTAGCCCAGGTTACGACAAGCTTTTTCTGATAGCATTTAGAGTTAACAACTAAACACTGACAAATTGTGTTAGACATTTTTAAAGCAAAATAATCCAAAGAATGCTTCTAATTTAATTGTCGTGCAGGAGACATTTCCAAATTATGAATTTTAACTTGTGGCTATTGGTTTTAGCAAAACAATTCATGTTCACTTAAAGCAAACCTTCAATACATTTAGCTTGATTTTAGAGCACGCAGTAGCGGTGTCTGATGTATCAAGCTAGCCGAGATAAAAACGTCATTTTAAAGTCATTTTCACTCGGTTTGATGTCATTCTCGCAGCATTTGCGCAAATCGCTTATCCTTTTACTGGCGTGCACTATCAACAATGAGCCACAAAACGTTACTTAAGCACTTTTCCTAGGCGACAGACGGCTTTCAAGAGCCTATTACGGCAGCCAAGGCCGTTTCAAAGAGACACCTCCTCAAGTGTACTTTTGCACCTCATTTTGGTTGAACTGCAGTGTTAAAATTCATTGTCTTCCTGCTCTTACACAGGTAACCTACTGGTTCTTCTCATTGCCAGATGTCGCAAAATATATGAGTTTAACGGGTCCCGAAAGAATAGCAAATAGCATAACACCGGAAGTTACATCCTTCTTTCAAATATCTGACTAACAGGATGTGTTTTTGATCTCCACTCATTTTAAACAATGACTTTTACTTATAGTACCAATGCTTGGTAAATCAGGCGGTAGAAGACTGGTTTGTTTCATGCACAAAAAAAACTTCAGCTCACTTTTATGCTGGGCTTTTAGCGATTTTGAGTATTTACCGTGGTTTTACCTGCAAAAATGTACAATTTTGTCCTCGGTTAACAGTGGCTGTTCTAACTAGATCCTAGACAGCCAATCAAGCTTTAGTTTCGCTAACATGAATAGTCAATAACAGAGCTGCAGTATGAATGTCACGATAGTACAAAGGCGTAAATTAATTGAATAAGCTTGACTCCGTTAACTAATATTTAGGATTTCTGCTAACACCTTTGGTGTGATGCATATTTATTAATCTGCGTGGCATCCCTAGTGTCTGTACTTTTAATAATGCACTTATTTGTCCTCTACGCTTTCTACGTTTTGCCCGTAACCAAGACAACACACTCCTTCGGATAATTGGTACCCCTGATCCCTTATCAGACGCTAGCCCACCCTCGTGTAACCAAAGGCCGTGTGATCTCTCTGGATGGATCCCCTTATATAAGTCAAGAATGACCTTGACCTGAAGGATGAAGCGGATTAGCACAGATGGAGCTGTCAGTAAGGTGCCGAGGCTGACTCACTCACTAGAGTGGCGTGGTCAGAGTACTTGGGTATACAATGACAAAATCCTAGCCTACGATAAACCGTCATGGTGAATGCTGGATCCACAACAAAACTGTACTTGGGCACTGAAGCAAATTTCAAGTTCGATCGCATATCATTATCAAAACTAATACAAGTCGAAAAAAGTTGCAGAATTACAAGACTCAAGGTAAATTTATTTGTCAGAAGGCAACCTCTTAGTAGCCCTGTATCTAACAAAATTATATAAGACTGGATGAAAAACGCACCAAAAAAGGCCAATGATGATTAATGAAATAATTATTCGGCATACCCAACGGCGATTCATTGTGTGCCGCTGCAGAATTTGATGGCCAAAGGCTTGATACGTTGTATGTACAGTCTGGACCAAAATCTGCGTAATAAATCGGCATTTCAGTGGTAATTATGGGTATCACAAATGATGTTGTAGACAGGTTATTGCCACTTCGTTGTCGCACAAATAATCAATCAGGTTTCCCACCGCAGATCAATGTACTAACATTAGCTGATCGTTTTCGTGTAGAAATCTTAAAAATCTGTCCAGTGAGGCAATACCGACCAGAAGTAACTTTGTATTAGACTGTAGTACTTCCCGACCCACCGCGTCTATAAAAAAGGTCAAGCTTTAAAACAACGCAGGTTGTTCTGATTGTTATGCCTCACAACGTGGATGCGAATTGACGCCGTAAGTTGGTGGGTTAAAACTAACCCAAATTGTTATTAATCCAGCAATTGGGATCGCAATTCTTCTTATCTGGTGGGCGCAAAGTGTACCTAGGCAGATTCTACTGTGTAGCCCTTTTTTATAGGCCTCGGTTGAATGAAAACTAAGTTAGCATACTTAGCCAATCGGTAATACTGTATTTTGCAAAGAAATTCCAAGTTTAGCCCAAGTATTGATCCTATGGGCGTTTCTACAAAGCAAGGCCTTCGTCAATTGGTTAGAAAAGCCCTTATTGCCTAAATTGATGGCCTAGGCTGGAAGACTCACCTCCAATAATATTCACGCCAGCGTTTTATCTGATAAACCAGTTTGAATAATTTCCATGAGAATCTAGTACATTCTGTTGTTTAAATGTAGAGTAACAACTCACAACTTTTCAGCTAGCATCCAATAATTTGAATGTCAAAAAGCAATAACTGCCATCTTGTTGTAAGCACACACGGTGAGTCAAAGTGCACGCAAATGACTTATTGGTACTTGAAATATGTCTATGACAGGCAATGCGTGCCCGTGCCAAACTGACAGTCATCGTGGGTGCTTATGTCATAAATGCGACCTAGAAAACCACTCGTAAATTGTTTTTTTCATGAAGTTAAATTATTTGCCAAAAGTTTGGTTTAGTTTGTTAATATAGCGTAAATTCTACAGTCTAGTTAACTTCACTTTTTCGTTAAGCACAGTCCCCGTTTTTTGAACTCTGAAACATTTGACTTTCCAAACCCCGGATCACGAAAAGACTTTTTTGCAGAATTCGCTTCGTTCACATGAACTCACCTGTGAAACAAGCTATTCCTGCCCGAATACACAAAAGTCTCACCACGGTAACAAAATGTCTGGGCATTTAGATCAAGGGTGATTGCATTTTTCCATGCGGCACAAAACAGTGCAGGAAGGTAAGCGTGGAGATTTGATCTTCAATTTTTTTGTTTTGTCCATTTCATAAATACTAATTGACACGATGAAACTCACCACATTCTCATGCGGACAACCATTAAACAGATAATATGTAGATTCTAGCTGAAATAAACTGTCCTCGTTGGATGTAGTTTGAATTTGCGTGGCCAGACACCATAATGTAAAAACAAGAAATGTAACCCTGTCAAAATATCGATTCGTGACCCAATCAAATTGATTTAGGGTGCGTCATACGTAATTGTTGGATTTCATTCAATTTTGCTGCAATCGAAAAGGATACAAGTTGCCCTTTTTTCTTGTCATTACTAACAGGGGACAATCGTTTACTCTTACATTCACAGATTTAAAACTAAATTAAAATCTTCCAGCTAGGGGCTTAACTAGACAAAGCTGTTAAAAATTTTTTTGGTAAATTGCGACCTCCACAACGTAATAATAAAAATTTGTTTTACTCACTAATTAATAGCTTTCAACGGCCTGTAATTTCCGGCCACTTGTTGGATAAAATTTGGAACTGTTGAACAAATTTTAATATATCCTATTTTGAACTTATGTCACCTCGTGATATTCGTTATCCACGTTGGTTTAATGCGAGACTTCGAATATGGACACTGCAAATAAGCAAATTTAAACAAATTGCTTAGGTAACAGAGACGTAACCAAAGTTAGGCCTTACAAGATATCTGTCTCAGTCTTAAATCGCGACTAAAACAGACACGTTTTAGATATGAAATTGGCCTTGAAAGTGAAAATGCCCACTTTAGTCAATGTAACCAGAATAAATAATTCTGAAATGTAATTCCGCATGAGTTTTGAAGCAGTTTAAATGGCAGTGGTCACCTGTGGTAAAGATTATTGCACTTTGGCACTCAAAAATAGCGTCAACGTAACGAATACATCCATTCGTATTACGGTTTCCTACTTTGCTTAGCTACAGCGATCAGCGATCACTGACCACAGATTCACACTCAAACTAACTATAGTTGGGTCAAAACGCATTTCTGCAGGCTAAAGACACCGCTTTCGGTGTAGTGGCCAACCGCTCTGCAGGTGCCTAATCTGCTTAAGCACCTGGAAACTGTTTCTTTCTGACATGACCAACTGGCTCTTGTGGAGAATCACACTTTATTCAAACCTTTATACATGTGACCAAAATGAATGCGTTTCTAAGGCTGCTTCAATTCTCAGGCCAGGTTCAAAGATATTCCGACGTTATTTTAACCAGGAAAGGAATTTCAACCCTTAATTCGAATGTAACTGCGCAGTAAAGATGTTAGAGATACATTAATTTTGTTCTAGCTGTCTTTTTGGCATCTGATTTTTTTTAAGGCCTACTCTACTGTCTCAAAAATTTCACTTTTTTAAAAAAATTGAAATCCCAAATAATCCTGCTAGCCAACTCACAAAAAAACATTTCAACGCACGCAACATTGTAATCACTTAACATGTGGTTAAAGACACGTAGGTTTCACAAGTGATATTTTGTCGCATTTGCAAAACGCTTTTAAGATATGATGCAGGACTTAGGTGCTAGCTACTTTGACAGCAGACGTGGATTTGCTGATTACTGTGTTTGTGGGCTTCAACTTGTGTTGCGGGCCCAGCATGTGGTATTGAACCACGCCGGGGCCACGGAATTAACCCTTGTCCGATTACGCTTTCCTGATATCGGTGATGAAGAAAAAGACCGGAAAGGACGTGAACACAACCGTTTGCTTCAGATCTCAACCACGTTGGTGTTGATGTGTCGTGGGTGGGGTTTACGTGTGTATTTAGACCTCTGGTGTGTGAGTCATGCATGCGTCAACATCAAGACCAAGGTGCGAGGATAAGCCAAGGTAATATCAGTGTGAATGAGGGAGGAGCTGAGGATCCGCGCGGCTGGCAACATGCTGCGAAAAGGGGAACCCCGTGTCGGAGACTGGAGCGACCGGGTCAAGGGGTGTGCATAAACACGATTCACAACAGAAGCTTCACATTAGACTTCAAAGAAGTGATTGCGTTGTAACCTGATTTATAAAAATGTAGAATTAGTAATTCGATGCATGATTAGTAATTAATTATTCGGACATTGGGCGTTTTGGTGTCTGCGTCTAATACTGACGTTAGAAATCATTTACACTTTCTACAAAACTAAAATAATGTTGATTGATTTTATTTAACGGGACTGTCGATTAAAGTGAGTGTTCGTCTACATTCTCTAGCACTTTCAATTGGCCAATCCCTCCCTTTTTGGATCTAGAAATCGATTCACCGAAACAGATTTCAGCGCTGTTTTACTTAATTCCGATCAGGTACTAACCTAGTATTTTTTACATTATCATGCCTAACTAAATTCAGCGTAATTTTTTGGAATAAAAGAACCCGAATATTGATAGGCTTTGAGGATATTTAATGGAGAGATTTCTAAATGTTAATTTTTTTTCTCAACGCCCTGTGATACCCAACCAGGCTAAGTAGCGATGTTGGTAAGCAGAGAAATCGCTACATCAAATGACATGTGACCGAATGAAAAAAAATTACTATCTGAAAACACATGGCCAAAGTAGACAGATGATAAATCGGCAATTCCATTTACCCCAGGATTTGTAGAAAGCGCTAAAAAAGGATGCGCTTTCAAACAAACCAGCCGACTTTGTTTGTATTCGCGAGGTCTGCTCATTTTCGGTGAGAGCACGGTTTTAGTAGCGTTAAAACGCAGACCAAAAAGGTCCACATGTCACGAAGCCCTGCTAATTAAAACACGCCATGGGAACACAAAGTTACATTTGGAGTTTAATTTGACTCAAAATTCTTCCTGGTTATAAACCAAGGTGACTTGACATGCGATTCTCCATCGAATAAGTCAGTCAGGTGAAATAAAACACCTCCAGGATGCACGTTTTCTCTTCACCTTTGATTAAGTTTACACTGCCGTATCACGGGCAGGGTGATTTAAATGTAGTAAAATAATAAATTGCCTTTTCAACATTATCTGTTTAGGTTTGTTAAAGCTACATTGTGCCTTTCCACACAAAATCGTGCTGCGTGGCTTAAGTGACTGCGTTATGGAGTGAAAAATACTGACTTCAGCAGAGGCGAAATGCAGTAAAATGCGAAAGAGCAGGCACAAAATAATTGTTGTTTGCTTGTGATTGGGAAAAAACCCATCAAAACACGAGATTGGTCATAAGACTCTTAAAAGCCTGTAAAACAGGCGAGATCTTAATCCTGCCTGTGGATGAATTTGACAATTGAGAATAAATAATTTGATTAGTCAATTTTGTTAGGAGATACTCCCCTCTAGTGCGTTTTAACGCTCAGCTGTTATGTTTTCAACGTGCGAAACATTGTGACCGTTTGATTAGTAAACAACAAACCTGCAAAGCGTAGCCCGACAACTCACCCAAGGGAGAAGCCTCGTGAGTTAAATTTTTTAATTCCTAAATGCTTTTTCCTCTGGTGGCTAAGCGCACCGTCCACATGGCTGCATATTGATTGCCTCAAATTGTCCTGCTTGCCGGACAGCATAGTGCGACGCCAGTGTTTCACGTCTGGTGACAGTAAGTGTACGGCGTTTGTCATGTCATTCGCAATATGCATCGCCCCAGCTCCTCCCTCTACTACGCGCAATTAAACGCTTTTGTTGTTGAGGGCATCTCAAGCAACGACGCTGTGGATAGTGGCTAGAGAGAGCGCGTTTGCTGCAACTAACTAGCGTGAGGCATCTCTTAGGTAAATCAGTAGTGTCTTCGTTAATGACAAGGATTTCAGTCGATTCCATTGACTCACATTATCTTGATCGTTTAAGCGGCAGTCGTTCCTGTTAAAAAATCTTTTTTTTCCTTTCAAGTAAAATGACGTTATCAGCAGTAACGCAATTAAGTTAATTGTCCAGATAAATATCACCTTACGAGATGGGCATTGTGAGCTAAGAAAACCTTTTTTTCACAATTATCTGCAATGTTGTGCAAATTTTTCATAAGTGCATGTCTGATTGGCCAAATGTTTGCTTCATGTTTGTACCTCTAACTGGGTAGATCTTTCATTGATTTTATTTTCTTCAAGGCCATTCGTTGGAAATTAAGTGAGAACTGTGTGATTCTGAGCATAAATGATGAATTTGGCTAACCAGGCGTCCATTCCAATGAAGGTGAGAACATCAAATGAGTGATACAGTTAGCTACTGAAAATGACCACATTTCTTCCTGCTTCGATTTTTAATCATCCGAAATCGAAGCATTTAAACTATCCAATGATACTACAGATATGTTTTGATGGCAAAAATTAAAGCAGTTTTTTATGGTTTTCCGAAATGTCACCCCGTTGGAATCTCATTTCGTCGGTTTTATTTTAAATAAAATTTACTAAAATTGGAACAAAAAGTAAATGTAAAGAATAATTTAACAGAAAAATGTTTAAAAATCCTTTTTGCTAATATGTTAAGGTCATTTTGCAGTTACAAATAATTGTTTATTTTACTGTTTTACTCTGTCTAATTTAGAGTTGAATCATTTTTAAGTATTTTCAAATCGAAATGGCCTTCATTAAGGCACCGATTTGGAAGTCTAGGCTTAGTCTTACATAAAAATCTAATAACATGCATTTTGCTGGACAGTAATAAGATTATTTAATTAGGAATTATCATATTACTGATTCCTCGTTGTTACACAAGCAATGAGGACGTGCCATTTCGAATCTTTTTAAACTATCTACTATTTACAAATCAGTAAACGTGCTTATAGTTTGTTTTGTTAAGGGAAACATGGAACAAACCTTGCTTTCAGACCAAATGTGTGTGGAAGAAACGGGATGGAATTATTTGGACTGATTAGGAAAAACACCTCTATACTAACCATCGGGGTTCCAAATAATCAGCAATCAAGCTGATTATCATGGGGTCGAGTTCAGCTCACTAATTGCTGATACCACATTATTGACCTGTCTGACACCGAAAACGGAGGTTACCTGTGATCTGTTTTAATGTGGCCATACTAACCACTGCTGAGGGCTTTAAAATAAAACGCATCACCCGTTTTGCTAACTCAAGCATAGTACCGTTTGAGAATCCAATGTAGCGTGTCAGCCTTCTTCATTGTCTGCGGTGACTCTATTCTCTTTTATGAGACGTCTAGACTTGAGAATCCATTATGTCTGTGCATTAAAAAGGCGGGCTTGTTTAAATCGTGCATCGGGCCTGACTTAGTTTAAACAAAACTCACTTTGTTCCAGGGTTAAAACTGCTCTGTTTGTTTAAATAGGAACAGGCACAATGCCTTTGTTTACCGTTGCTTCCTCTGAGTGAAAAGACTAGATCGATGTAGAAGCCGAAGCGATGTCTTATTTTAAATGCTCGACGAAGGGAGAAAGACTAATTTTTTGACATGATAAACAAATCAAGCGAATAAAGAAGGATGACGCTGCGATTGGCTGATTCCAGGTGCTTGCGTTTGCCCCAGCACGCTACAAACCGAACCAAAAACTCCATCAGTTTACGCTAACAATGGCGTTGCTGAATATAATCTCGATCTATTCAGCTAATTATGCTATTTTTTATTCAAGTAGTGTCAATCAGTTGTCCCAATCTCCTTCGGCCAATAGCTTAGGCGTCCAGCTACTTATTTTTGGTTAAATTCATGGAAATTTCTCGAAATTATGCTCAGTTGTGCGGTTGGAGTTCAATCACTTATTGAAACCACAAATACTACTTAATTAATTCAGTAAACCCGACGCCCGAGTAGATCATTGCGCATGCCGGAAACGGGTTTCCCACCTTAAAGCTAGAGTAACATCTTATCGGTGCCACGTGACGCCCCAATTTTTGACACAATGCTACTTCACCACCTCGAGTTGGAAAAGGTAGATTTTCCTGACCTCCTTCCGCATGGCAAAATAACCACCACAACTCGTCTTGAGAAGAAGCGATAACGGCCGTCGCCCCTCCTCCCGAGTCACGAAGGCTGCAGCAGGAATACACGATTTGCATGCACGTGGATTCACGCGGGCCTTTCGAACACATCCCAGAATGAGACAGACACACAGCCCAATCATCGGCAGGCAATTGTCAGCGCGCGCGGTGATTGGTTAATGCGTCCACGCTGCGCCTGTCTGTTCACGCCTTGGAAGAAGACACGTGTGTGTGCGTGTGCGTGCGCGCGTGCATTGCCTCATCTCCGCCTCCGCCTGTCCACAAGGTTCTGCCATCCCCTGCAACGTGAGAGTGCTTTTAAGCGCCCTATGTTTGAGCATGTAGCTGCTCAAACCCACTTCATTCACATACATTTATACACACCCACACACACAAACTGGATTTGTAGTATCTTTCCCAGGGACCCAGCATTTCATGAAGCCTGGGGTTCGATCCTTAACTAAGTGGACTATATCTGGATAATTAAAATTCACGCGTACCCACTTCAAGAGCGCACAATCCGGGGTCCTCCTCACGTTGAAGGACGTCGTGACCTTGAGGGCGCGCGTATGTGGCGATTCTGCTGTGTTGTAAACCGCAAAAAATCGAAGATAATCGAGGTTCAAGGCCACTCAAAGATTTCATCCGACTTGTTGCCGGCGTCGTCCACCGTAATCACAGAGCCGGCCTCCAGTTTAGCGAGTATTTGTTGCGACGACTTCAGTTTGTGTCGAAGATCGTCGTGGGCCAAATCCAACGGCCACACAGCTGGCGACACCTCCAATCACGGTTCGCGCGGGATTACCGGTGACAGCAGCAGCGGAGGCGGCGGCGGCAACAGTGAGAACAGACCCCCACGACGCCACTCCACCCCCCACTTCGAGGTCGACTTTGAGACCGGCCGTCGACCGACGCTCGTTGTTGAGACAACCGCCTGCCTTGCCATCGCAGAATCTTTCGATTTGGGACACAGCCGTCGGAGCTCCAGTATCAGCGCAACCGTCTACAAACCCCTGGGCATGAGTAATCGCAGAAAAATAACCGGTATTACCTCAGAAACACCCCTGAACGAGCCAAAACGCTGTCCAGTCGAACCCGCTTCCCCTACCGAGGGAGATAGCAATTTAAGACGTGGGTCAAGTCGAAAAAAATCCGGATTTATGAAGTTGCGTGCTCCTGGGTCGTCTTTTAGGAAGAGAATGTTGCTTAAAAAGAGTGAAAGGGGTGGCTTTCCCCGGCTAAACTTTATGTCACGAACGCGAACAAGAAGGGGGACCGAGGTGGCGGCGGCGGAGGAGGAGGAGGGGCCGTCAACGAGTGAGGCCTGCGACCGACTCGCACGTCTGCCGGGCCGCTACCCTCCCGTCTCCCCGGGGGTGTCGAGAGTCTCGCTGAACAGCAGTGGAATTACCGTCAGCTCACGACGCGATTCCTTCTGCATTTTTAGCCACTCCGAGGAGCCAATTGTGACGCCCTTCGCTCAGATACTCGCCAGCCTCAGGAAAGTCCGTGCCAACTTCATATGCCTCACGAATGTGCACAGCTCAAAAGAGTGAGTTCCCGTTTCCCCTACTTTGCTTATTCTTGATAATCGTCAGTTTTGCACTGGCTGCTCTTTCTTTTGTAAACTTAAACGCCCTGAATTGGTTGAGTTGAGAGAAATCCAAAAAGTTTTACTACTAATTTTTCTGTTGTAATATGAAAGCGGTTTACTTGAGTGCATTAACGTCGCCTTTTCTGTTGACCTGTCCCTTCGTGAGCACCGTCTCTTTGAGTCCATAGACAGGGTAAGTTTTGTTACATTGGTTGCGACCTATCAGGGGTTTGTCAGGCAAGGCCGAATGGTGTTAGCCTAGAGCCAATAAGTCCTCCAACGATGTGGTAAACTCTTGTGATGTTTGCTCATTTGGTAAATTCATGAGTGTCCGTGCTCTAACTGGGTTACCACAAGCGTCTCGTTGCCAGAGCAAATTACACGGAATGATTTAGAGCCGACAGTTCGAACTGCTGCAGTAACACGGACACACCGAATGTTGCGGATTACAGTGAAAAAACAAATCCACGATAGCTGCTCCAGTCTACCCCATGTTATAGACAGGATTTAATTGGCAACGTCCATCTCCCGCACTTCCTCGCCCAAATCCACAGCAATATTTTGGCAGCTTCGTCCGCCAGCAGAGTAAGCACCTGACTGCTAGGCGTGATATCAAATGAGCGCAGTCAGCTCGACAAACATAGGTGCCCCTCTGTCCGTAATTGCAACTACCGCTTGCGTAAGTTGAAATTTACGTCAGTCGTTGTGTATGGTGGGATAAAGTGAATTCTTTCACAGCACAATCTTTGCTTGCAAGCAAAGTCCTTTTCAATGTTTGTGTGTGTGAAAGGCAAAAGTGCTGCATCTCGTTAAGCCAAAGCGATTATCCGAAGCCTTATTGTGACAGGAGATAAAAATTGTACATTGGGCGATCGCAAAAGTCCGTGGCCGCTTTTTTCGTGGACGACAGAAGCATGCACTTTTGAGTGTACTGATGTTTCTTTTATAGCTGAAATATTAGCTCACGGTTACTCGAGTGCGTCGTAAGCCAGCGAAACCTTAAAAAAATAATTTTCCTTAAAAATTAACTTGTGTGGGGAACTAATATTCAAAACTGAAAATAAAATAGCTACATTTGTTTCACACCATGTTACATGAGTGTGAAAAAGTATTCACGCCGTTTAATCGGGCTATGCTCCCTTTCATTGGCGAGTTAAAGTGTAGTTTTTTTCGAAATCAAAATAATGATTTTAATCCAAAGAAAAATCTATGCTTTGGGCTTCATGCATCTAAAATGCGAGAGCGGCTCAAGGTGATAAAGCGGTACTCGTGGTGGTGGTTGTGGCTGCATTGACGCATCCGATGTAAGTTTTGTGTCTCGTGGAATAATTGCTTACTGGACCGCATGTTGCTTAGCCGTCACCGTAAAAACGTAGGGGGTTGAAACGGAGGACATTCCGGGAACCCTGGTGTGTCCAAATTAGGTCCTTCGTGGTACAAATGCAGGTTTATGTTAATTTTCCAGGTTCCATTACGATATATCGATGCCGTTAGTGTTGGTTACTTGAGATGATTTTGAAGTTATGGACTGTGTGCAACTATCACGGCGACTTCTCTCCTTGTTTCGAACTGATTTTTATCTCGGCTTCGCACTACCTTCACTAAAGTGCATAAAGTTAGGTTTGTGGCTTGCTGTGGAGATTTTACTGCTGGATAAACCCCGACGAGACCAGTGAAATGTAGGTGTGTGTAGGATTGTAGAGTTTTTTTGTATCCAAGTCATAAAATCCCGAATTTATCGATAAATGTGAGTTGGTGTGAGCACTCGAACTGTGCATTAAACCATTAAATTTCCTGCATTTGAAGAACGAAATCTCTTACTACGCTCTCACACTTTGTGCAAGGTCCTAACAACGTCTAATGACTTCGCAATTGGTTGTACAATGCAATAACTACGATCAGGCACCTTGTTCTGTACTCTTGGCCATAAGAAATTTGAGAACCGACCGTGGAGGGCTTGTCAAATCGCAATCGAAAGGCGCTCCGGCTTTGACCAATTTTTGTAGACGAAGTTTTTCGATTGTTTCGATTTCGCGTCAAAAAGTAATCGTCAAGGCAAAATTCTAGTGGATCCACTATTTTCGAAGGTAGGACACCCATTCTCTGGTTGTAGTAATAAACTGTTTTCTGCGAAGGACTCAGGTTGAGCGGTCAATTTCCACGATTGGAAGGCGGTCGGACGAATCCAAATGATTAAATTCTTTTGACTGCATCTTCAGTGCAACTCGATTATCGCTGATTAAGATTGTTGACAAAGTATTTGACCAATAAATACGCTATTTGCCAGAGGGCGAAGTGGGTTGGGATTCTCGGTTGGCAGGATTTAAACCTGATATCAATGACTTCCAAAGGTGATTTTGTTGCCCTTCCCACTTTCATAGCAGCCAGGACTTTACTGATGATTAATTTACGGAAAGAGATGGGTGACATTGATGTCAGAACTTGTTGCTGTCTTAAATTAATCATCCGTTTCCCACCTCGCGCCCCCTGAAGGTAGCCTTCTTAATTTATTCAAGCGGATACTGAAGGGGGTTGGTATGCTCGTGATTCTTCCCCCCTATCATATCTTTCCCTAATATCTATTGATTTTTGTTGAGCAGACATCAATAGTCTAGTAAATTAGGGTGAATTCGTGTACTAATCGATCGCTTAAATTCACCTCGTGTCATCTAGCCTGATATTGTTTAAACGGACTAATGCATTCGGCGGGCAACTGCATGCTTTAAGCACTTTCTTAGAAATCATGGTGAATTCAAGAGCTTCCATTAACAATAAAATACCAGCTCCTTTTATACATTGTCCTAAATTTTTAGTGTCTAGTACGTGTAATTTTCGTGCTATTTTAACTCTTTTGCACCTACCTATACATCGTAACACGAAGTTTATCGCAAGCAGATCTAAGACACCAAGGATTTTTTATGTAGCTATATTTATGCAGTTTTTGACGTGATTCATCAATCCGATAGAAGTAGGGTTTGTCCTTACGTTAACCTGGGTAATTACGACATTGTGGTTGTGTGAACGCTTGCCCTTAGTACCATGCAAGTGTCGCTAGGCTTTCCATCAATCTGTTTGCTTTTTTGTCAGTTCTTTCTCGTTTTTTTTTCATAAACGCCTTTTTTCCGACTGTGCTGGAATTTCGATCCAATATTTGGACAGCTTGATGTTAACTCGTGAAGGCGACAAGTTACCACTGAGTCACCGCCCATTCAACGCCAATCCGCATTTGAAACGCATTCCAGACTGATTTCCTCTCAATTGTCAGCTTGTAACCTCGTTGCAGTCCTCTCGCTGCCACGTGTTCCCCTGGGATGCATTCTAGCATGTCTGTTTTTTCCAGCATTTACGTTTTCATCGCATTGAAAAGACGATGAATTCCACACGCCGCCTTTACACACGCATATAAAAAGCAGACTTCTAGACGGCTGTCTGAATGGCGTCTTCCATATTTTGGAACTTCCACATTATTACATCGATCTGCGCGTCCGACAGTTCCCCACAAGCTGCTTCTCACAACTGTTAAGTTTTATTGAAAGTGGTTGAAGTGGATTAAATCGATTGGGTAGAATACTGTTGTTTTTTTATGATTTCACTGCTACTGGTAGATTTAACTGCCTCTTCCAGGTCACTTGTGGCTAGCCAAGTAATCGAAGTTACGTTCACCTAGCCAATTTTGCTTTTTAATACCTGCTAGTATTTCAACTAGAAGTGTGGCGTGCTGCGCATTTCGGATGACAAATTTCATTGGACCATATGTTTTTCCACCTGTATTTCGACACACTCTTTCGGTTGGTGTATTCACGCAGGCGTGTGTGTGTGTGTTCGAACGCGTGTGATTTTTTTTACACCGGACTCGTAATGTACTTGGTCACTGTGTTTACACTCACACTCGTTCATTCGGATTGCGGTTCAAGGGAGTGTACGTTGCAGCAGCTCTGTCATGACGTAAGTCTCTCATTCATCTATCACCGGTTGTAAGCCGTGTGCTTTGGCCGTTTTCGGCCACCGGGTTCAGGCAGGCTCCTACAGGTGCCAAATTGAAGGGCGAGTGAAGGCCTGTCGGCACCCGCTTCGGCTACACCCACCCACCCTTTCCCTGTGTCTATTGATTTTCTCGTGACTGCGTTCACTGGACAGATCCCTTACAAGTCCACGCCCATGTGTTATAAATATGTACACTTATATGTGACACATTAATGAAGGGTTTTTTTTAGTAATTCAATACTTGGTGTGGCGTTACATAACTTGATATTTTTGTAAGCATTATTATGTCAAGAAACTGACTTGGTTTTTTGCACAATGTATAATCATACCAGTTAATTTGGTCTCTCAAAAGTGAACTTCACATCGTCTGAAATTCTTTCTGTGTATCTTGTCGGCATACTTGTAATTTGTACGGATAGCTGCGAAAATGGAAATATCTATTTCATCGTGTACTACTTTAAACATACCAATAAGACATCAAGATTTCCACGACGTGTTTTTATGACTTACGCACTTTTAATGTGGAAATTCAACGTTTGTTCAGGACCAGATGGTGTTTGTCAGTGCGGAAGTGGAAGACATCGTCACATAGACCCCTTCACCACTCCAACTAAAAGGTGCACCGTCTTGAACCATGAAGTTAGAGGTGTTAGATATCTGACTACAATATTTGGGTGTAAACTCAGCTGCGCGACAAGAAATTGACCGGGAAATGATGCCCTTTGGGTAGCTTTATCGATTTTGATTAGTTTCAATTCAGAAAACGCTTTCATATATTTTGCGGTTTTCAGTGTCTGATTAGTATTTTCAAATGGTAATGTTTCTTCTTCAAAACACGCGGAATATTTGCAGAATTCTCATATCTTTTGATGGTGCTATCACCCCTTTCTATCGTCCTCCTTTCGAGTTTTCCGCCAAACTGCTGCCAAAGCTAGTTCCCACGTTGAGCCTCAGGTAACAAGGATCAGCATGGATTACACCGTGGTTATTCCCAAAACGACACTGCAATGACTCAGAAATGAACTCCACCCCGTCAGCGAACACGCGCGGGCTGCCATGACACCAAGGTGGCCTGCATTACGTACATTAGAGCTCTTTGCATAGTTGCTTCACACAGATTTGTGTTTGCTGAGATGCACTGTTCACACGTGTACAGGAAGGAGGTACTCACAAACGGTTTAAGCAACACGTGCGTACGTGAACCTCTGTTGTTGACTCATTTCCGCCCAACTATCTTTTCTGCTGGTTCCGGCACGGTGTTTTACCGTTGGTAGAGCTGTTCTTCTATGTTTTCTTTCCTTTGCGAATATAATCCTTTAATGCCCAGGATTTCAGAATCGTTTCAAAGTTGTCAGTAGAAAAAATGGCTCTTAATTGCCATATCAGCCAAACACCAACCTGAAGGTCATTGGTACACGAAATCATCCAACCTCATGAGTGCCATCCCAAATTCGCCTCGTCAGGTATCGTGGAAACCTGTGCACCCTCGTTGCTATTTCAAACAGCACAGATTCCGATTCTTAACTGATTTTTTTAACCAATGTTATTTGTGTTTGTCTAAAACGGTTACACCAAAATCAATTTTGTCGATAGTTGTGTATGAAAAAATTAACGAACCAGTCTTCTTATTATCCATGACCATGAGATTCTCTTCCTAAGGTGATGGAATACCTGAATCTAGGCCTGTGATGCCAGTGGTTGCTATGGCGCCGTAGTTTCCTCAGGCTGTCTAGAGGCCATGTCATGTGAGAGTAACTGTGTTAAAACGCACCCCATTTTCGATTCCACTTTACAGTCCGCCTTCTGCATCTTATTTTATCCAATGAGAACTGGCCTTGTGAATTTCTATTCGATCCATAATGAATGACCCCCAATCAAATGTATCTTGTGTTGTTAAAATGTTTATAATTTTCCCGCATGAAATTTCCACAAACTGCTTTGTTAGTGGTTTCATGTACGCGAAAAGTGGAGGCAATTGCCTAGTTACGTCCAGGTATCTGCTAAAACAGCATAAACGCAGTCACTCCGTCAACAATCTAACGGTTCCTATCTTTGTGTTCATGCGCGCAATTCGGCAAAACCTCGATGCAACCTCTTTCTTTCATTGTTGTTCTTTTCCTCGTCCAAAATAATGACAGCTTGGGTGGGTTCGTATTGCTCGCTTTATGCCACACGTGATGCAGTAAAATGGGCGTCCACAATTCTCTGCTCTTATAAGTACACAAAGAACGTTTGCCTCATTCCGCTTCTCTATTTCTTAAGAAAATCGCTGCCGTTTTTTGGATTATTCGTGAATTGTGGAGCCAATTGATAGCCGCGCAAAACTCCATATCACGTGATCTCACTTTACTAAAGCGTGACTGTCACTGACTCTTTTGTCTTTTCAGTTCCAGATTCGGCACCTCTTTCACTGACGAAACCCGGAGACTTCCGTGTCCTAGTGAGTTTTTTTGTCTACAAATTTTCTCGCCTTCATACAAACAAGGTAGCACGAAAAGCCACCTTTGTGCGTGTGACCTCGCGTTTTTGCTTCTCTTCAAGCTCCAACGTTTCAGGAGGCATTAGTGACAGGCGACGGTAACTCCTCCCACCCTCATGCTTGTCATGCTACCTTTTTTATAGCTTGATGCATCTTTAAAGCGGAAATTGTGTGAATTTGGACTCAACTTTTCGCTGTGGCCCATTTCCACCACAGGACGTGAATGCCTGTATTACTTGGTTTGTAATGCAGTCTGACACACAAAACGTCACCTTATTACTGTCCAAACAAACTTAGCACCTGGAGCTGTGTCAATCCTTCGAAGTTGTTAATGTACACGCTATAACGACAATCCAGTCATTCGTCATTACGGTGGTGAACAGTTGCACAGTTCAAAGTCCGTCACAAATCGACGTCGTTGACTAGGTTCTACTGTAATTATTGCCCCCAATAAATTATTCTTTTTGACGCACATTGTAGACTGTGCCACTACCTTGCACTTTGCAACAATTGTGCTTGGACAAGTGGTGCTAACGTGCGTCGTCAACTATCAAACGCCCCGCACCACAGATCCACGTGCCGGTACAAACACAGTGACGGAGAAATTTTCACGCTCATCTTGTTCCAAACCTCAGTTTATTAGTAACACAAATTGGCCAATCGACGTTTTACTGAGCCTAATCAAGCAGACATCTACAAAAAATGACGTATATTTTGTGCATGTGTGCGAGTTCAAGAAGCGTTTTTGCCAAGAGCTTTCAGAAATAATGCCAGATTAAAATAAAACCGTGTCTATCGGCGTTTTTGGATGAGGGAGTTCATCTTGAGGTTTTAAGCTAAAATCACGCCATCTTAGGTGTTGATGTTACGCGCTTCTATTTGACCTTGCAAAATGCGCGTATGATTTTATTCCATAAATTTATCCATTCACCACGTACCAAGGTAAAATCGGAATCGGTGCCTTGTCAGTCCCATCTGTCTACATTAGCGTAACTGTCGCGAATTGTTTGCCTTGTTAAAATCCCGTGTTTGTTTGCATATTCATAAGAAACAGTCCCAAAAATGTCTAAGCCTGGCAATTCTGTCAATTATTTTTTTTTCTCTTTAAACATCAAACGTTGTTATTTCGTTTATGCTAGAGACACACCGCTAATGTTTCCAACGCTTTTTTTTAAATTCAGTCGAAGGCGATGCATCAAATGGCTTGGCTGTCGAAACCTTGGAGGAGTTGGAATGGTGCCTGGAGCGTCTGGAAAGCATTCAAACCCACCGGTCTGTCAGTGACATGGCTTCCAGCAAGGCAAGGTGTTTTAAAACCAATTTGTGTATTAGTGAAATACTGCAAGTTTCAATTAAACCACTAGAAGAGAGTACAGGCGTTGTTTTGAAAGTTGTGTGAACCGACGAAATTATTGCAAATGCCAGCCATTGGTTAGCGTGCTTTGTTTAAGCCTGGCGTGTAAACCCTTGTCTTAATCTAGGGCATTAGCTACTTCTTCCTACAGCACTGCATTTGCATCCGGATTCCATGCCAGCCAATCACAGCCCAGAAATGTGTCCAGGGTATGACCGATTTGTGGACTGCTAGTACCCGCTATCTCGTGCCGAAACGTATCATTCTTACTCTTCAGCGTTTATCGCTTCACACACACACATGCCCATGTACCAATACACACACACACACATATGCATAACCATTTACATACTCAATCATGACCAGTTTGCACCAGTTACTAGAGTAATTTCTTACCTGGAGATAGTCACGTTTACTTCAAACAGACGATTTTTCATTGTTTGGTAGATTCCAAACACGTGCCAATTGTTCTGTGCTAAGCACATCCAAACGTCAGAGGAGGTCAACCTGGTTCAAGACATTTTCACTCACCAGCTGTCGATATTTTGCACTCTGCTTATCAATGAAGTGTTGTCCTCTGCAGTGTGGCCAACATCAGAGTAATATAATGTGTCAGATTTCGATAATTGATTGCACCGTTCATCTTGTGACATTGGCAGTCAGATTGCCTTACCTGCCTACTACTTGGAGCACGTGATTGGGCATTAATAATAGATACCTTTCTACAAACTCATTGGCTGTAAGATCCTGCATGGGGATGTTTAATTGTACTGAAAGGGTGTTGTAAAGGTTTGAGGACAGCGTCCTTTCCAAGGCCTTCGCGTGAGTCACTCAACCATTTTTTTTGCTTTCATGATTAATAATTTAACCAAAAATAACCGAAATTCTCTTGTTCGGTAGTGTCTTGTCCAAAATAATTTCCACTTTGTTTATGCGTGACCAAGTGTTTTGTGTTGGAGGTGCCATATCTAGTCCTTATCTAGGAAATCTATGCGCAGACGAACCAAAACACACATTTTGTTTCATTACGAAATCACGCCATACCGAGGATCTGCTGCGTCTGATTTTGCGTTAGTTGATTTCATTCCTGGTATCCTAGTTAAGGACTTGTGCAAATGTGTAGGTTTAAACAAAGCGGCCATATTCTGACGTTAAAAATCGATTTTCAAGGCCACACGTTCGGCAGTCTCCCCGAAGTGATTTTTGCCAATCGAGTTAAGTGCTGAATTCGCTCTACCCGACAACTCGTTCTAGAAAATTCGCGCGATTCTGCTTGTCTCTTCGGACATCGACAGATGGTGAATCTTTGCTGCTTATGCGACTGTTTGGCAGCGGATTTCATTTTATGAACGTCTAACTGCGCCTTCATTTGGCGCACAGCCTTATGTCACAAATCGAGTGCCTTTTCGACAGCACGATGTCAGAACTACCCAATGAAAATGTCTGTTAGCACCGGTTCGACGTGTGTTGGTTGTTAATTGCTTGTTTGTGGGTGTGTGTGTGTGTGTGTGTGGTTGAACAACACACGCTGGCAATTACGCTTAAGATGTGGGTAAGCCTAGGTCATAAGGTAAAATCTCATACATTTGCTTCAAAATCCGAGGCTTTAGGCAATCATACTGCCACCGCACAACTCCGAAATGGATTAGACCAATAGCATGAGATTTGTGTGTGATCTTTAAGCTGCATTGTTTCAACACGCTACTTTCTGTCGTCAATGCAGCCCACACTTTGCGTAGGTTTTGTCGACAGTACATCTACGTAGCTTCTTTGGTGCACTCTGAAAAAGGTGCATCGCCTTTTTTTCTTTCCATAAAAGTGAACCTTAATGTCAAATTTTAACCTCTTTTTTTTCCAAAACATTTTCATTTCAAATTATTCCTTCCCACAGGCTTATGAGGATTGTGTACAAAGACATATCCTATGCCATAAAGGCCGGTATTTTAACAATTTTTATAGCTTGGTTCACGTTCAATGTAGGGCTGTAATTTTTCAGCAAAGAAGAGCATTTTGAATTAACACTTGCGTCGATCACACGCGCAACGCGTTTGTTGGTAGTTGAGTCAGTCTGTAAATAATGGACTTGGCGCTACGTACGTAATCTGTAAATTTCGCACGCTTTCATCAATTCAACTAACGGTTTTCAGCAAATCGCGAGAGTGTGGAAGTTTACTTCAATATTTTCCATTTGTTGAACACAGCCTCGATGGATGATTGGCTGGCCCAAACAGTCTAATGTACTACGGTTGCACAGCCAATGAAAAGAGAGATTCCATCACTGACGAGGGCGTGATATGTGAAGTCGCCTCATAGCCTTCTCTCTCTATTTTCAGTTTAAGAAAATGCTAAACAAGGAACTGAGTCAGGTGTACGACGGTGACAGGATTAACTCGCAGATCTCGGAGTACATTTGTTCCACGTTCTTGGATCAGGACGAGCAGACTGCGGACAGCCAGCAGCCAGCTGGCAGCGGAATCTTTGTCGAAGTCGACCCCCTGGCGTCTGCCTCAGGTGTTGCCAGTGACGGCGCCAGTGCTGCAGAGCAGACCACTATTACGGCGGCCACTGGAGCGGACTTTCGCAAGCTGCAGCAGCAAAACCAGAACCAACCAGGCTCATCTGTGATAATCCGAGTCGACAGGAACACTGCCGAGGAGATAGCCGCCGCCGCAGCTTCTGCCGCGAGTGTACGCCATCTTCGTTTGTAACTTATTACTATCTTCGGTGTGTTTTGTGACACTTCAGGGTCTGTTTTCACGTGTCTCCACGCCCTCCTGATGCATGTGACTAAGCCCAATTCCCCCAAGAGCATTCCAGTTCGCGTACTTTTTAAGGTCGTAGTCAAATTGTCACTTCATTCAGCTGCAACTGTAACCGAATATTCACATTTCTTTAGTATGCTTCCTCAGCTTAATTTTAGTGTTAGAAAAGCACCAATTAAACAAACCCAGTACCAGAAAGCTCTGTGGTACATGCAGTGAAGTTGTAAGGAGTTTCCTTGCCACCATACCTCCAGTTTGATTTTTTTGCGTTACCATAGCAATGTTCACAGCAGTGATTAAGTATGTAATTAAAGCAAAATCCAATCAATTCAATCCATTAAGTTGACTTCACAATGAAAGGTCACTTCAAGAAATCAACCAATTTGCACCTACGTGACTCCGTGTTTGTTGTGTTCCAATTTCAAATGTCAATTCTTAAATGTCACGACTGGAAACAATTATCAATCAATGCAACCGAAAATGTATGTTAAAAATATTTCAGATAGATAGTAATAGTCCAATTATAGATAGTCCTTAAAATAGCAATTTGGCATTGGACCACGCACCAGATTCATCACTGAATAAAATGGTACCTTGTAAATTTCTACTCATCCTCCAGAGACCAATCAAATTCGTACAGATCAAAGAATGCGGCATGATTATTGGTTTCTTGTTACTTCGCCCAATTAGAAACGTCCCAGCGGAGTATCGCTAGGAGCTAGTCGATCTCCCGGTCGCTTTTCCGACCACTCCTGCCCCTCAATACCGAGCATCTTGGGCGTCAATGGAAGTGTCACTGGCATCGGCGTCGACCCCTCAAAGGTATTCCAACTCGGTGCAGGGCATCGTCTGGACGACTCCGCTGAAATTCCTCCCTACGGCATCATTCCTGAGCACCCAAAGGAAGCATCTGAGGTAATTCGGGCGTGTCGCATTGCGCAACCAATAGTGCTTGCCTGACTGTGTGCCGAATACATTCGTTTAATTCTCACACCGCTTCAGTTCTGGATTTAATTAGGTCTGTTTTGTAATGCCAAGACAAACTAGGCTTATTTATCCATCAATTTTACTTTGCATCCAGTTAAATAATAGGCACTTTTCAGCTTTTAGCTGAACTGCGCAACAGTTATCTCGTCTGTCGCGCCTTCGTTTATCTTGCTGATTTTTTCTCTGTGTCTCATTTTCTTCCCTAAATGGAAACACCGACTAATCGCCTTCGTCTGCTACCTCCTTGTCACAGCGCAATAAGCTTCACTTCAGCAATTGGGCGACTATTTTTTAATGTTTGTCATGCCCGCCTTGGTTTGGCCGTTTTCTGGCCACATTGAGCCTTCACTCATCTTCGGTGTGATGCGATAATCTCCAACCAATTAAATGCACTTGACTGGTTGTAACCGAAGTTCTTTTATGACTCCGAAATAGACTTATGTATAATAGCCAGGCATGGAATTTCTCGCACGCCAGTCACATGGGATTTTTGAAAGGTAATTTGTTTATCCAACGAGGACTGCCCTGGAAAAAAATTATCATTGGCTACTTCTTAAAAAACTGCGACACTGAACATCGTTTGCGCAGTGGGTGTGTGTTTACTCGATGTAAGTAGTTTGACCATTCTCTAGTACAATTTAAAATGTAAAAGCCCACTATAATGTCGATCCTCTGATTTTTCAGTTCATTGTCATATTCTCTCCTGATAATGTGTGATTCATACAACGGACTCAAATTGATAAATTTGTGTACAGAATGTAAATCGAAGTTCCACTTCTCACCGCCTCCTATATTTCAAAGATCAGCTTTTTAAGCCACGTATGTAAATTTAAAACAGGAAGTACTCTAACTTGACGTCCAACAAATGACTCGTCTTGATTTCTGTATGTCTTCCCGCGGTGTTCAATTGTTGTTCAAAAAGGTCGCCCAGACATGAGCTGGTGGTGTTCTGCTACCTGATTGGTCACTACCCCTGTTTCCTGTCCTAATTCTTTGATAAAAGTTTGCTTTTTACAACACAGGGATAAAGTGGATAAATCACGAGGTTAGACCTGAGGCGAAACGCTAAATGCATGATATCACACGCTCCAAGGTCGCAGTGGGTCACCAAACAATAAGCTGACACAGGCGTCTAGCTATTATCCATCTGGCAAGTTCCAACATGCACGTGTAAGGTGAAAGTACGGTGCAAAGGACGTTTTCAGTCACGTGGTAATTGATGCCTCTCCATACTGGAGAACAAGCGAGTGTCTGTCGAACACGACTAACTGATGAGCCTTGAAATAGCACATTTGCCAAACTAACTGACTCCACGCGTTGATTACACCAAGTAGCTGTGATAAATTACTGTGATTCCTGTCCTAAGGGACTATTGTTGTCTACTACCAAAACGGACGCTGCCTTTTAGCCTGAAATGAGCATAGCAAACTTGAGCTTTATCACCCACACGCATAACTCTTATTTTAGCTAATCGAATGCGGTCTCGATCAGTGGGGAATGGACATTTTCAAGCTCGCCGAATTGACGATCAGCCCCCTAACCTGCGTCACCTACACCATCCTCAAGGTGAGTCTCCCCCTCTTCTTTTCTCCAAAAAAGTCGATTTTTGGCTATTTCAAATTCCTTAATTTGATTTTGACGAGGAAATCGCATTACGTTCAAGTACTTAACACTATCGGCAGTGACATGACAAAACGACTTACGTCTTGCACTTTTCATACGTTGAACTAACGCATAGGGGTCTTCGTGGTTGGTTATTTCAAAATGCCCGCCTACTAGTAATCAGTTTAAAACAAAGGCTGTGATTGGTGCATCGCCGTGTTGTAAATTTAGTCTAATTAATTACTCATTCCAAGGTACCTATAAACTCTGCACCAACTGATGGTTTTCTGCTGTTATGAGGGTAAACACGCCGCATTGAGAATTTTCAACGAACCAAACCTGGACAATTAGGCGATTGCTTTGAACTGACGTCAAACATTGTTTGAATGGCCTTGCGTGCAAAGTTAAGACCTACCAAGAATAACGATATTGTTGTAGGCCCCAGCATGCGGTCTTGAACCACACCGGGGCCACGGAATTGACTATGGCCCGATTACGCTTGCCTGATACCCGCGATGAAGGAAAAGGCCGGAGAGGACGAACACAAGCGTTTACTTCAGAGGTCAACCACGTTGGTGTCGTGTCGTGGGTGAAGTTTACGTGTGTATTTAGACCTCTGGTGTGTGAGTCATACATGCGCTAACATCGAGACCTAGGTGTGAGGATAATCCAAGGTAAATATCAGTGTGATGAGGAAGGAGTTAAGGATCCGCGCCGCTGGCGACATGCTGAGAAAGGGGGAACCCTGTATCGGAGGCTGGAGCGACCGGATCAAGGGGTGTGAATAAACACGATTCACATCAAAATCCTCGCGTTGCTCTGCTTTGCGTGAACGAAGACATCCTGTTTAAATTAAGTGAAACGCAACGCTGGCCGGCGCTGTATCACATTTCTACTGCTGGTTTGTACTTCACGCCACGCGCAACCCTCACACTGTAGTGCTGTCAATCTCGAACTTCGTTACTGGGTAAACTTTTCCCCAGTAGACGCTCTTCTGTGTTCGATTGTCCCGTAAGCTGAATTCAAGAAAAAATAATTGTACAGTTTTCTTCGTTGAAAGTTAAATAAGTTGTCGAAGGCGCAAACTTGTTCGGATAAATACCATCCTCCACGTTGAAAACAGTGCATGTTGACTAGTCGGGTCCCTGACAGGTGACAGGGGCGAACTTTCCATCTGTCTCGTCATTTCTCGAGAGCTCTTCCAGCCCCAATTTTACACCTCCAGGCAAAAACAAATCACGCACCGGCACATAAGCGGCGGATATCGTGGAACGACTTGAGTGTGATCGTATTCGTGTCTTTGACCTTGGTTTGGTACAAGAGCTATGGCATTGAGGCCCTAGATACTAAACCACATGTGAATTTGCTAAGAGCGTCATTAAATCGCCAATTAAACCTGCTCATTGTCTGCCATATGTTTCCCATGCCTTCCTTAGTTGCTTTTTTACACGCAATTTTACTTATTTGTGGGGTTAGTGCCCCACAAATTCTAACAGCTGAATGGACTCTCCTCAAAACCCACAGTGTAGTCACTTATTTGCGTTTGTTTTGTTCTGGCGAATTTGCCAAATTTTGTGGCAGTTGAGTTCATGCCCCATAGACCAGATCAGATTCCCATCAGACTTGTTAAAAGTGCTACGCTTAATTTGTCAACCAACCTGGGTCAGTCTATTTTCGGATTTCCTTCCGGCCAACCTGAGTGGCTGTGTATGGCGCCAGTAGGCATGTCTTCGCGTCAGGCTGCGGTTAACTTTACCAACGAGTAAACAGTGCTTGCGTCAGTGCCTGGAGTGTGTGTGCTTGTGTACCAGGTTGTAGGCTGGTGGATTGTTCTGACGAAGGCTTTCACTGGTCCGCCAACTACATTTCTGCCAGACTTTCCACACAATGTATTCCAAATCGCTTGCTGGTTTTATGACGTTTTGTTGCCAGAATGTACGATTCTATGTATTCGCACACACATTATTTCCATTGATGTAATCATTGCTTTTATTGCATGGGGACAACTGCATCATAGATCGTTGCCAAACTCCGTCATTTTACCATCAGCCACCTACGTAAGCCCTCGTTTTGTAGTCTGCTGGAACAAGCCTTGCAGCATCAGCAGCAAAGAAATTTTGACCAATAGGCGTTCAGACTTTTTTTGCCTTCTTCCTTTCGGAAAATTGACTTGACCTTGAAATGACCTTCGCAAAACCGCGTAATGACTTGACTGGTAGGAAGTAGTGCATACTGATTCATCATCTTCATCATCATAAATAAGCCTGTCAAGTAGCAGATATAACAGCACCAGATGTGGAATACGCTAAAATTAAATTTCAATTAGTCTCAATCTCTTGTTTGACTTTCCTGGTGCCGTGATATACCTCTTTACCCCAGAACTGGCAGAAGCATCAGAAATGCAAGAATTCAGGATTTTTAGCAATCTAATACCTACTGATATTAAAGTTAGTAGAATATGTCCGATTTCTGGCTTGTTTGGGGTATTATGGATGGAGAGATCGCTCATTTGCATTTTATGAATTTTAGCGACGCGGACTTATTAACAAGTTCAAAATCCCCCACTGGAATCTCGTGCGTTACTTGAGGTCAGTGGAAGCCCATTACAACACCTACACACCCTATCACAACAAAATCCACGCGGCCGACGTTGTCCAGTCTGTCCACGTTCTTCTTCAAGCACCTGCGCTTGACGTAAGTGGCTATTCCATCCCGTCTGTGGAATCTGATACTTCCTGGGGATCGGTAATCGACTTACTTACTCCGTAGAAACCTTGCTGGTCACATTCTGACTTAATAGTTTGGCAACCGATCTTGTGAAACAAATGAACACCGATTAGCCACCAGTTCGATTGGATGAGCTAAGAGGCATCCACGACATTTTGGGACCCATCTTCGAATAGCCACCCACCGCCATCGCCTCAGTTGACCTTGGCCACTGAACGGGAGTGTTTATTCCGAAATTGCAAAATTCGGACCAGTTTGTACGCTTAATCTCGAAGCGCGCGTCAGTGCGTGTGCGCAACCGCCTGTTCGAGGATAATCCACCCATTACCCAGGGGATTAAATCGGTGTTATTTGTAGCTCAGTCCAGCACGCTGGCTAACCGACGGTCTTCGCGCAGCCACAGGCGAGCGCTTGCGCAACCGGATTTTTTCATTGGTTTTTGCTTTAAACCAATCACGTGCGAGGGTCGGTGATTTCAACGCGTGCGCGCGTGTACGCTTGCGATCAATAAAAATCCCTGATGACGTTCGCGCGTGCCCAGTGCAAGTCAGTAGGCGTAGCGACAATGTAGTGGTTGCCTTGGCTTCATTCGGGCAATTCCGAAGGGCACTCGCGGTCTCACCACCCCCCTACCGCTAGGTCACTCCTTTCCAACCCTGAATTCAAGGGGATGTCAGGTGACTTTATCACCGCAGCTCTAAGTTACTCAAACTAGCACGACTGAATTCCATTTATCGTAGTACTCGCTGTGCCTAATGCAAGGCGGAATAGACATCTGTGTTTCCGGAAGTGCTGGGAATTGGCGCGTAACCCTTGTAGTGATTCACGGCGCGATAATAAGGTCTCGCGTTTGTTTAAACTCGACTTATCTGTTTGCATTTTAGTCTGTGTTTACAGACCTGGAGTTGGCTGCAGTGATAATTGCCTGCGCTGTTCACGACGTTAACCATCCCGGTGTAACCAATCAGTACTTAGTCAACACAAGTAAGCTTGTTGCATTTACTTGGCCTCTTTCATCCAAACGCCCACCTTATTTCTCTTTCCTGAATGGAAATTTCGGCCTACTATGTTCGCAGGATGTAGTGGAAGATCAGTTCCAGTGTTTTGGTAGGGTTGTGTATTATAAGTATTCCAAGAGTCAAGGTTAGGAATGTTGCATGGATTGAAATGGGATCAGTGCTGCTGTGTGGAAGGATTCTTACACGAACACACTGCACTTGTTGAATGCAGTGTGCACACAGCTATGGATTCAGAAAGTTAGATTTCGAATAGGTATTCATTGTGTGGAATTCGTTGTACACGCGTAATTTGACAAACAAGAGAGCTGATTGACAGTTATCTCCGACGGCACAGTCTGGTGAAAGGATGCCTTACATGTTCTTGCAGATGACGCGTTGGCGATTCTCTACAACGACTCATCTGTCCTCGAAAATTACCATCTAGCGGTGGCCTTCAATTTACTCACGTTCCCCGGCTGCGACATACTCGTAAACCTCACGCGCAAGCAAAGACTTGCTTTTCGACGAATGGTTATCGACATGGTGAGTCAGTGTCCGTTTTCTTCGGTTTTGATTGGTCCGTTTTTCATCAATTAACCCTATTGGTTGCCAATTATAACTATGGTAGATGACAGTAAATTTGGTTGTAGCTGTCTGCAAACGAGACGAGTAATGCTTTTTTGATAAGATTGGAAAGAAAAGAAGATTAAATCAGCATAAAGATCAAAAACTCAATTGTTTCGAATTTGTAAATTGATGTCTACTTAAACATTTATGAGTAAAACAGTACTGTTTTGGGTTAGGTTCTCTCCACCGACATGTCTAAACACATGTCCCTCCTTGCCGATCTGAAGACCATGGTTGAGACTAAGAAGGTGGCGGGATCAGGAATTCTAAATCTTGACAATTACACTGATCGGATGCAGGTAAGTGCATCGGGCAAAACTTAGCAAGAACTTGCAAGTGATTTGTGTGTTTTGCACAGCGGCATTCAATTGTGGTGTTTACGCTGTCAAGTGTATGTCTACCCGTTTAAGCCTTTTGGATGTAGGTGTAAACAAGGAAGACGCCTGTTGTGTCTCTAGGATTCGTTAAAATCACGCCCAGGTACTTAATTTGCTAGTCAATTTTACAGAACTGCTTTTTTTCGCGTTTCGGTAAACATACCCACGCGCACAAACACCTGCGGACAATAAGTAATATCTTGTTTTTTCGTTAGATATTGCAGAATATGGTGCATTGTGCAGACCTGTCCAACACGGCTAAGCCACTGGAGCTCTACACCAAGTGGACGCACCGCTTAATGGACGAGTTTTTCCTCCAAGGTGACAGAGAGCGAGCCGCCGGCTTGGACATCAGCCCGATGTGCGATCGTGAGACCGCCACCGTCGAAAATTCCCAGGTAAAGCCGCTTCGCCAGACGTGCTGGTGTGTGTGTGTAAATTCGTGTTATATGCAGCTAGGCAAGGCCTCGTAACTTTGATGCTTCACTGTCAACCAGGGCCCGCCGCCTTTATTGCAAAACGTAGGCTGATGGGATTTTATAATCTTTCAGGTAGAAGGGCAGGAGTCCACGTTCAGTGTACACTTGGTGACTTTGGCTGCCAATTAAATAGCAGGAATGATGCGCGGTAGATATGAGGTGGTGTGCACGGCATATTGGGGGCCAAAGTAAATCTGCAAATTCTGTGAAAACTGTGAAGTATTGAAGGGCTTATCTCTCCAACAATTCCAAAATGACGTAATCACACATACCGCCTTAAGGGCTGTCAGTTGCAGATGATTTACTGGCTTCTTTCACACACTTCACTCCACCATCGACGTGTGTGTGCGTTGATAGAAACGTTTGAGTATAGATTTGCTGTATCCTATTGATTTTCAACGATGATGCAGATGCTTAACACCTTTCCATTAATCCGTTGTTGCTGAAAGAAAATGACAGCTTCTGAACGCTGTATCAGCCAACCGCATTATGAACAAGACGTATTGCTTCGTTGGTGAAATATTATTTCTTTTCTAGTTTGGGTTGTCGACAATGGTTTTGTGGTACATCTAGTATTCCATTTGTCTGACCGGATCTTGGTAGCAACCCAAGCCAGCGTGTTTTCACGGGGTTGGAACTTTTCGCATTGGTTCGGCACTCCTGGCCAGTGTAACGTCCGTCCGTTTTGCACTGCAGGTCAGCTTCATCGATTTTATTTCCCACCCCCTGTGGGAAACGTGGTCAGACTTGGTCCATCCTGCAGCCCAGGGCATTCTTGAGATGCTGGAATACAACCGCAATTGGTACTTTAATCTCAGCCACTCAGACGATCACCACCACCATCACCAGCAGCAGCCAAAGGAGGACCCACAGACCAGCGTTGAAAAGCCAACCTGATGGTAATATGCACCCCTCTCCCTCCAAACTCGTCAATATAGGATTGTTTAGTCTCGCATCGTCCTGTCTTATGTAGAGAGAATAAAGGCGAGAAGCTAAGGGTTGTCCACTGATGTCATCCACATGCACGTACACACAAGCGCGGGGGCAACGCGCATTTCCGCTGTAACCCCGTCTACTTAAAACTCACCACACACACCCACCCTGCCCGGCAACGGGCTAATGCCCCTACAAAAACGACTTGCAGTTATTCTTGTCCTTCACTCAGCCACCCGAATGACTGTTTTATACCTGAACTCGCCTTCCCCCCTACCCCGTCGTTTCCCCGTTCACTCAACCCCCCCACACCCCCAATGAGCCGCCGACAAATTGTACAAAGCCAGAAGCAATAACACGAGTTGAAAGATCGGAACTTCTGATTGGTTAACAACAGCATTGACCTTGGAAGGAAGCTCAAGTCGTGTCTCACAGTGAATCGAAAGGCACGCACGGGGACTCTTCACACGGTTGGCCGTGATTAGGGCTAGCGGAGTTTCGCAAGCTATTGAAAAGAACGACAAATTATGCGCAAGTCTAATGTCCTGAAGTAGTGTTCTCAATGAGTGGTTCGTAATGCAATGCGGCCTCGTTAAATGGCCACGCTGTCCGAAACAATTCCGCATCCTCTAAGCAGGCCAAATGGCCCTGGTGCGTGTGTTTGGTGGGAAACGTAAAAAGCAGCTAACTTCCACAAAGTCATCACTGCAGTGGGCACGCCATGTAGAACAACCAACCTCTTTTAGAAAGAATTTTTTGAAAGAAAGCTAAATATAGACTAGACAGATTGGCTCAGAAAGTACATTGCACACACGCAGGTCAGCTAGGAGGTGGTGGCAGACACTTTTACATTAAAGCAAGCTCGCCAGGAGACGGTGTCTGTCCGCTGTGCAGGAGACTGTACAAGCGGGCCTCGATCCCACCCAGCAAAGAACTCGCTCCGATTCGGAAGTATTCGCGGTTCACCCAATCAGGACCCAACAGGCTGTTCACCAAGGCCGTGAACTCAAGAGCGTCTTTCCAGGTCTTCAAACCACCAGCTGGCTTATAACCAACCTACCAAAAATGAAGAACAATTATGCCAAAACGGTCGGCCACTGGAAGAGATAAATTCCTACCACATGAGTCAATAAAAAATCGGTTGAATGCTTGAAAGGTAGAAGAGCTGTCTGTATTTGGGTTTAAAATACTTGAAAATTGGTGATTTACGTTGGCAAAAAAGCTTTTATCTTTCTACGAAATTCTATGACTCCAGGTTCTAAGAGAATAAGAAGTATAAGATGGCGGTCAGGTGATGTTTAAAATCTTCTTTCGTTACATTGTAAACTTTATAAGCTGCAACATCAATCGGATTAAAAAAGTGGACCATCGAAACAGGCGGGCCAAGCTGTCAACTAAAATCACCTAACTAAGTAGACATTCAGAATGCAAAACGAGGAGGCGGGCAACTGTGCACTTGAAAACAAACCAAAAGTGCACTGAAGTGACGTCAAACCAAATTGCGTCAATTATGTCTAGGTACCTTTGGCAACCGTCACCCTTGGCACTCACTACGACAATGCGTCACACCAAAAGGAAGAAGTGAAGATCGGCGTGTTTTTAGATTGCTTAACACGTGCAAGTCCTGATTCTTGAACGCGCTATCAGGGTTAATGATGATGCGTAAAATGACATTATAGTAAAAACATATTAGGTAGGTAGAGGTTTATGGGTATTTCTATACACAATTGGCTAAATAAGGTTTAATAAGAGAAGGGCCAGTAATGGAATTCAATTGCTAACCATCTGCGACAATTTTGTGACAACATTTCATAGCGTTATGCTTTTGTGGTGGTAGTGTCTTTTTCCGCTGACGATACTCACCTTGATTCCGTATACGTCCTGGAAGTCAGCAATCGCCCGACACATCACAACGCTGACAGGAAGAGTTGCATTAACAGTAGTCTCTTTGCCAGTTGATGTCTTGATAAAGTCAGCACCAGCAAGCATACACGTCATAGAAGCCGCATAAACATTTTCATAAGAACCCAATTCACCAACAGCGAGAATCGTTTTCAGATGTGCACGACTGCCACACGCCTGGCGCATAGCGCACACTTCATCATACATGTCTATTGTTACGTACAAAATGAGCAATTTTAGTAAGAAATCGATAGATATACAATAGGGAAATAACCCAACCTTTCCATTTTCCTTCGAGGGCAAGCGTTCGGTTAATAACAATGTCAATTTCGGAGGCTCCACTGTCAATAGCGTACGTTATTTCCTCGAGTCTTGATTTAAGAGAATATTGACCAGACGGAAAACCAGTAGCGACAGCTGCGATGGGCATTTCGGGCATTCCAATTCGCTTTAAGTAATCAGAAGCAGTCTTTACTTGGTAAGGATACACACAAACAGCGGCTGTCCCTAGAAGAAACTAGACTTAACTAGCTAACTTACTGACTTCCTCTGGCATTACACCATACCGTTTGGATAATTGCTCCAAAATGGGAGTGCTAAGAGGGCGTTTGGCTTTTGCACAAAGCCTATGAACGTTGGCCGAAGTATCGTCACCAGCTAGGGTTGTCAGATCAATAAATCCAACGGTCCTTAACAGCCATTGAACCTGTCAATCAGATTTTCGTGCAGGTATACATACTTCAGAGTCGCCCTTGAGACATATACTGCTGAGATCTTTGGCCAATACATTAATATTGGAAGCATCGACCACAGCAGAATGAATTAATTCTTGATCTGGACAGACGGTTATGTTAAGACTCAAATGTACCAAAAGAAGAAATTGTGTTAGACTTCATTATAGAAGACTTCCAAACAAGGAACGGTACTCGACCCAAAAATTGCACAGTGTGCGCCACAAATTTCAGGTAAGTACAAGAAGGTACGCTAGGAATTGACATTAGAATAACGACAATCATGCTATAATATTGCTGATTTACGTAATGATATAAATAATTATGAAACTGTAAAACTGCCTATAATCGTTTTTGCATTCCGATTATCCATAGAAGAAATTAAATGTTCGAATTTGTAAATTCTTAACTTTTACATCAATCTCGAAAACGAAATGTATTCCAAACGCAATCGGTTATGTCTCTATGGTCTGTCAAATATTTTCCTTACTCAACTATCTTCTCTAAAATAATTTTATTTTTCGAACAAATGCCCAATTCAAGAAAACGACTTATTTGGAAATTAAGAAATTCAATAAATTTGTCAAAGGATGTATTTTTGCAATTTACTTTCTTAATTGACTTAAATTCCTGGGAACAAAATTTTCCCGTGATTGTACAACAATTATTATACCTGATCTTCTTTTAATCAGGTCGAATACCTGTGTTGCTAAACCTAGTTGCTTCAGTGTTTAAAGATACTTTCCTGGGATTATAGTAGCTTGCATAATAAATTACATGGATTTTTGTCAGAGCAGTCGAAAGAAATTAAAAACCTTGCAAAATTCTTTCAAAATCTACTGATCTTTGCGCATTTCAGATGTCGAATAAAATCAATAATGCTGCCAAAACTTGTTTTATGGTTTTGTGTTCTAAGCCTGCAATTTTTTTAATGGATTTTAATCGGTACTAGTGATAACTGTTATACTAGTAAATTTTGTTTCAACTCATGCTTTAACTACGGCTGTAGTGCAAATGACGTTTTTAGTTAAAACCCTCTCACTGCTCTTGAACGCTTATTCGTACACTTTGGTTGTCTCAAATTAAATTTTTGTGAGTACTGTGGATTTATGAAAACTATCGCTGTTCATTCAGTAACCTTTTTTACTATTACTAATCCAGTATATCCCCTACAGAGTTGCTAAATCCTAACTCTGTGTCCACTCCAAAGAAATATTATCATTTTATCAGACTTTTTGCACGTATAAGTAAGCCTATCAGAGATTCCTTGTTAGCAGACATGGAAATCATTTGTTTGAGCCTCAGGGCTATACATAACCATACACGAACGCGACGAATGCAACTTGGTTGTGTCGATTCATTTTACTTTTCATTTAATGGTTCGTTATATTTTGCCACATTAGGTTAAAACTACTTGTCCCTCTGATAATTCTTGCTATAAAAGCAAATAAAAGCTATAGTACACTCATCAACACCAATCAGCCTCCAAATCTTTTGTACTCGGTTTTCACGTATGCTGCAAACTACTGCAGGCCAATAAGGAACTAGAAGGCACTTTCAGTGATAGTTTTTAACTCACTGAACATCGTAAGCATAACAAGCAGGCAAACAGGTATCGGCTTTACTACAAAGGCCAGTATTTTATCAGAATTTTATCATTGATTTGCGTAAAAACCATTAAAGTTTAATTTAATTCAAAATTACAATACTTTACGGCTTGTTCTAAGTTTGTATATAAAAAGGGATTTCTTTTAGAGCATTGACAAAATGAGGCAAGGCAGACGAACGGCTTGTTTATTATTTCTAAATGTCTACGTCACTTCTTTGGCGGAGGCACATCCACCGCCAATTCCATGAGCCTTACCCACTTCCATGTACTGATTGTACTGAAAACATTAAATAATTATTCATTTGCATTTTGACAGTCGACAAAGAGGAAATTCATATGGCGCTGTAAGATACACAGAAAACTTTTGAAAGGTGATAAACTACTTGCGATGGATGTTGCTGACTATAAAGGTTGGTGAAAATGCCTTACAATCACCGGTCTAAGCAAAATGGACTTAATGTCAGGGGCCGTCATTGATATCGAGGTACAGTTACTGGTTGATTGGGAAGGCGTAGAAGAAGCTGACTAAAATGTGTTGCTTCATCTCACTATTATGCATACCGTTAATAAGTAAAGCGTAGGATGACCTAACACGCAAAGCACACGGATATTTATGCGAATTAATTTCGCTAAGCTGAAAAGAGATACATCCTCCACAGCAATTACCACTTTTACCGGGACTTATTAGCAAACTATGTTTACAGACTCAATACAGTATAAAAAGACCAATTTTTTTTAAAGGAGTTGAGTTTAATTCTGTGTGTTTGTGTCTTCTTTTAAGTAAACAGAAAACGGCCTTTGAACAGCACGCTTTCCCCATAAAATCAAAACGTAGTTTAATTATTTCTCTTAATTACTGATTATATATATGACGTTTTTAGACAAAAATAATTGTAGTCATTTTTGACCCATAAAATATAAACGTTTATTTAAGTGGAGACAAAGCAATGGCTTCAAGTGCCGTTAGTTTTAACTTATCAACTGTTAAAACAAAGAGGGCATTTAGGGTCTCTATCGGTACGGGTGGTGGTTCCTATCTCTTGTTGCATTGTTGTCGAAGATTTGGTGTTTTATTCTATGGTTCTATCGCCGTATTGTGTAGCCTATTTTATTTTGTTTACTTGCAGGAATTCTCTGGGATAATAAATTAATTGATTTTGAAGATCTTACCTGCGCCAGATAAGGAAGATTCTCAACCCGATGCGTACGTCGTATGGCTGGCATTGGACAGTATGTCTTATCATGCGAATAAACTATTTTTAGTCGTAATACCTTTGATCATCCAGCGTCTTGGAATAGCGCAGCCCAGTAATTATCATTGTCTCTTTAACCCATGTATTTTAGATTAGGAATGGGCAGAACGATGCACAACGATACACAAAAAAACCTTTCTACTTTCCAAGCAAGTGCTGATAAGCGGGTGAGCCTGCTGTTGTGCTTTTCTCCTCAAATTATATTGTGTTCCATTATGCTACAATGCATCAAGTAGTTGGGTAGTGTCAGGTTATCGTAGCTTTCTTTCTCGTTCCACATTGCTCCAGCCTATTTTTTATGTATAAGCTCATAAACTATTAACATATCACTGTTCTTTTATTAGCCTCTTCTTAATAACGCAAGTGGGGCTTCATCTTTGAGTGGCCTGGGCCCTGGTATCGGACTAAACTACACCCCTCGCCCATCATCTTCGACTCGGATTAAAGGGCTAACATCCACAGGTGGGAGTTTTCGGAGTAACTACGCACCAGATTCGGCTTTGGATAGCGTTGCCGTAGGCTTTCTCCCATATGGAAGCAATTCTACCTTTTCTGGTCCACCCCAACGAGGTCTTTCTGAACCATCTTTGTTATCTGGTCTTGGAAATTTTAATCACCCAGTTAACCCTGATCTCTCTACGCTCATGTCTGGTCTTGTCAATAGTTCAAAGGCGTCACTAATTGGTATGGGAAACGTTCCTAATAAATCCCTCACAAGCATTGGTTTAATGGGCAACTCTGGAAATACATCGTCATCCGGTTTGATGAATCCGGGTGTTTCTTCCTCTGGACTTACATTCGACCCTTCTGATTTTCCTCCCATTGTAAATTCCATAAACCAATCTCAAAATCAGGGCTTTCCGGGAAATCCGCAACATCGGAATTACGTCTCGGCCATCGCAAAGGGCGGTGGAAGTGGAGTGCCCTCTTCCCTTAGTGGGGCTCTGCCGAGTCAGAATTCATTCTCCGGATCTGCAGTTCAAGCATCCCCTGAATTTTCTATCGATCAAGACTTTCCTGCACTACCGGTTGCTCAGACGTCGTCCATTTCGACAACGACAGTTAACTCAGCTCCGTTGCCTTCAGTAGTCACCCACTCGTCAAATCAGTCGACCCATTCTCTAACCGTTTCGTCGGGTGAAGCTCTTAAGAGTCAGGCAGCATCACGTGCTCAGCGTTCTCAAAGCGGTGGTTCGTCCCACACAGAACCGGCTTCCGGTGGTTCTTTGGAATTACTAAATGATCACTATGTTGCAAACATACCAAGGGATATGATATTTGATCAATATGGCATGATTGGCCTACTTAAACTGATTCAAATCGATCCAACATTCGAACCATTAGCGCCTGGATTAAACTTGGCGTCGATGGGCATCTCACATTGGCTCCCGCCTGGGTAATTCTGCTACTTATATCTGATACTTTTTACCGCAGGATATTTGCTTAGAAATCGTACATGCTAAGTCTAACGTTTTAGCCTTCCTAACCACTGAATGTCTAAATTTCTGTGTTTGTCTCAGATTCTCGCATTTTGTTTTCAGTGTAACTTACCTGGGAGTTTAACTTATCCAGTTTGACTCTTACCATTTGTCACAGTCCTGCTTAATGCATTAATAATAGATGTGCGCAGGAGTTCATTTGATTATCTCAGTTAATAATCTTGTTATATTTTCCGTGTTTATGTCCACCACTGAATTCGCTCTAGTTGTTAAATCGCCTTTTCGTTTCGACTTTGTTGGCCTTTAATTATATTCATAGCAACCTATTGTTGTCAGTATAACTCTTGGCACTCTAACTCAATTCAAAGTTTTTGCACAGCGTGTTGCGCGTTCCTCGTCACTTATTTCAATTGGTAGTGTTGGGTCGTGCCATTCAGTTTTATCAACTTATGTTTAACGGTTTATTAATAAACATAATCAGTGACGCTTAGACTTTTCGTGTCGTCCCAATGGCTATGGCTTGTCCTCTTGGACACTTTCTCTTTACCACGCCAACATTCGTAGCGGCGTTATAAACGCAAAGTCGGGTATCCTCCGCTCAGATGAAGGCCTTTTAGACACAATGGTCTCGATAATTTTTTTTATCTTATCGGACAGGATAAAACACAAGGTCGGTTGAAGCTGTTTTGTTCACCTAACGCGAATTTGTCTGTATGAAAGTTTAGCATGAATGTAACTTTAGATGTTTAAGAAATAAAAACCGTGTGCACACAAAATGCCAAAATGCAATATGTGAATGAGCGTCAGTCTATTGACTTCACGCTGAAGCCACGTCTATTCGTTTTCTTGTGGGTGCATATTTCACAATGCCTCTCAAACTACTTCAACGTCGGTTGGTGGTCTTGATAAGGTTAAATCTGACTGCCATTTGGTAGCGGCGGTCATCTTACGTACTTCGTTTCTAGCTCTTGTGTAGTATCGAATTCTCCCACTTTTTTTTTAACAAATTGCATATATTCGGTACGCAAAATCTATTTCTACATGCATCCTTTTGTTTTTAATGCGACCCCTTCTATTGGTCATCAAAATTTTCCAAGATGTTTATGCGCGTGTGCAATTATTTGGGTGTGTAATGTTACTTGTTATATTGTTTGATTTCCATCGCAGGTAAAAAAACATACTGATGCCTTATATTGTTGATGTTTACTTAAATACGTAGGTCATCCCGAAATGCATTAAACTAAACGCGAAATTGGTAAACAGCTTGAGTTCTGGCACTTTTGCAATTCACTTAAGTCCAAAATAAGCCTACCCTCTGGAGACGATAAGTTTACTTTTTTTCCTGGTTCCTCACCATCTTGTTTCAGCCTGAGTGAATGCGAATTGTTTTACACTGCGTGTTTTTCATGACTAACTAATTAACTTTACCATTATTAAGAGGTCCTTCAAATTCGTCATGTTGGATATCCCACGTAGCGATTGTTATGTCAATGTTTTTTTACGAAGATGCGAAGTTTCGTGCTAGACAGTTGTAGTGAGTTCCCTTGAATTCGTGAATGCCCAGTCAGCGATTTTTGGTACATTTTTAAGGTTAAAGTCATGCTAATTCGTAAATATCTCCCACCGTACCAAGTCAGGTTTTAATTTGCACGCATACCTTTAGCTACTCCTAAATATTGGATGGTGGATTAAGATTGTGTAGTACAAGGTTTCTTCGGAGGTCGTCACACTTCGTTTTAGCATAGGCCTGGCAAATTATGCAGGTTCTGCTCCACGTTAGTTATTTTTGCCTTGGTTGATTCCCAGCACGAATCAAAGCACTCAGAACTAGACTCTTTCACGTAACCGTTTACGTTTTGCTGGAAACATCCCTTTTTTACCAATTCACGAATTTCTTTCGCATTTTCTCGTCACAACTTCAAGCCCTTCATCCGCTTAAACGAAGTGAAATTAAGTTAGGCTTTACCTGTTTGGTGTTCGATAGCCTCTTTAACCAAAAAGACTCGCCACCAATCGTTTTTTGTGGTACGACTGTAAGTGGCGTTCTGCAATCGCCTGGCTGGGAGCTACCGATCATCGTTCAGATCTGATGCATTCTAACACCAAATCTTGAATGCACTCTGACGATATTCATCGCTCTCATGTTTTTTACGCGTGGCAGGGGTCTTCCGTTTGTTTAACTATGGTTTTGCGGAAGTCGCCATGTTCAATCGAAAAAATCAGTACCCATCCATCTTGATAGTCTTGTGCGTGTCCAGACCTTGCCCTGGTCCATGCGAGTTTACTGGGCTCGTGCCAACTCCTAGGGGCATTTTCGACATCCGATTTGTTCATTTCAGTTATTGGTTATCCAGGTGTAGACTGGTGTCATTCTCTACCGCGTACTTTAACAATAACTAGGCCTTCCGTATTCCCCACTTTTCACCGATTTTGCAGAACATGCACCCGAACGTAAACATGCAGTGTGGGAAGGCATGAAGAGATCAAAAACTTGCCTTCGTTTCTGTTAGTCACCCACAGAACCAAAAATATTTGCCTTAGCTAGCCGTTTTTCGAAGACGTTTCCCCCTCTGGCGCAGTTTTCCAGGGCACACTAGAGAAGTACCGGCGTTTTATGCTGTTTTGCTCATCATATCGCACTGAATTTACGCGGAAGTTGTCGGCTTTTATGGGTATCTCTCTCACGTAGTGTTGATGCGATGACAAGAATTCATACCTAAGGGTTTCACTGGATTTTACAAGCCATTTTTATTTATAGTTGTAAAATTGTTTAATTAATAAATTTGACCAATCGTTTCACTGATAAGTCCAAGGATTGGTTAAGGAATCAATGCGATTGAAATGCCGTTTATCTGGGATAAAGAAAAGCGTCGTGTTAATTGGCACATGCATTTTGTGTAGGTAAGGGCTCTTTAAACATCTCTATTCATTTGTGCTGTAGCACGGCCAAACCATCGGAAGGAGTGTCTTTGTTTCAAGTTACGTTTGAATAACTCGCTGTTTCGATGTAATCAGTTTTTTGTGCTGATTCGGAGACACTAACTTTGTATTTCGAAGCTATAAATGCAGTAGTGATCTGAGCTTGGTACATAAAGACGCGCATCCACCTTGCTCACACACTTGTGTAATATCAAAAGAAATCAAGATGATGCCGCAGCTGTTGTATGGTAACATTAGAACGAGGTTTTGACGCCATTCGAACTGTTTTACACTAGAAGGCGTTTTTTATGGTTTTCCGATGCTTTTGTGGGGTTTTTGCATTTTAAACGCCTCCGATTCAACGTAGTCTGCCATGTGCAGGTGATGTGTACTGGTGAACTGCATGGTCGAACCAGTCGGGAGCTATGGCATTTTGAGAATTGAGCGGAATACATGTGTGTCGCCGATTGATTTTTACGCTCAAATTTATCCGAATCAACATTTTGCTTTGTACCTGCTTGATACTACCGAAATTTCACCTTATCGACGATTTGAATTGTAGAGCCTTGTGAAGTTTATTTGCATGAGAGCTCCATGACTGACCTGATTTTATATCATTACAGAGTGTTTTCGACACGGCCTAAATTAAATTTTTTTATTATTCTGGAATATGATTGTGAAGTCGCAGCGATATTTGTTTGTTTTTTGTCCACTGTGGTTGGGAAGATTTTGGTTGATAGAAGGTGCTTTATGAGGCCTCACTTCCTGTTCTTTAGGGAACTCTACACGAGATTTGCCTCCCCCGTGTCAGATTCTTGCATGCTACGGCCGCAGGACATGGATTTCAACGTACCCCCGGAGTACCAGATCCGGCATCAAATAGCCAATCGCCTCCCCCACGATCCTCAGCTCGAACTGCTCTCCGACGAGATCCTTTTCTGGCTTTTTTACAACTGCTGTCGGGAAGAAGTCCAGTTGGTTGCTGCCAAGGAGTTGTAAGTTTCCACTTGTTTTCTTTTTGTCTTCTCCGGTTTTCACATGACTCGATCAAGTAGGTATGTAGTTTTCATCAATGCCTTTATTTTAGTAAATAAGATGCGCTTTTAACATCATTCCTAGTCAGTGATTGTTTACGAATTTCGCTGTCACCTTTTTTTTATTACAGTGCCTACTGATTCATTCTGTTTCTGCACATCTTTTTTGCGCCTTGAATATTATGCTGGGGGTTGCTTTCGAGGCAGAGGTTCAGGAAATGAAGTAATTTTGGAGTTGCACAAGCAGAATTTGCTTTAGGTGTACAAGATTTTCTCCGGTCAATTTCATTCCAGAATTATTCTTGATAATACCAGGAAAACAAAAAAATTTCCAGTCATACAGCAGCTTTAAAAGCAGTCTTTCGAAATTTTTCGTTTTTTTGTACGGATACACTCTTGAGTATCACGCTCGGATGTCTGCACTGGGCCGCCAGAGCTTGTCATTCCATCTCTGTGTGTTGAGTCTTGCCACTGTGATCGGGTTCTTAATCGGCTGTCGAAATACGCTTCTCTGATTGGATCGTAGTGCCCTGTTTGGGTTGCCAATAGCAGTGAATTAATTCTGATTAGTATGCCACCAAACCTCCAAACTTCCGGTCCACCGACCGATAACTGAGAGACTTGCTATCAAGTTAAGGAAGCTTGACTTCATTTGACCTAGCGCTTTAGTTTCGTGAGTCACGTGATTCACTTAGACAAGTTACGAAAACACTTTACCTGACATGGGGTGATGGTAGCTCACTTGCATGGAGAAGACGCGAAGTGATTGTTCTTTTTAGACTGGAATCACGTTTACTAGTGTTTGTCGTTAAATTTTTTTTGGACTGAGGTTAGTGTTTATGCACCACGGAAGAATATTCCTCTTTATGTACAAGTGAATGGCCTTTGTAGTCTTTTGAAGGTATTTTTCGTAGGTAGACCCATTTTATACCCTAATCGGCTGACCTGGACCGAAAATCCCTCGAATGGGATTCTTACTAGTTGATGGGAGCACAGTTTAGGTTGCTTGCACTTGGATCGGTCCGATCTTGCGATTGTTGCTGCACATGAAGTAGTGGAGCCCGTTGCTTGCAGAATGCCATCCTGTGTCACGTATCATTGGAAATTTGTCATTTGAATTTTTATTTTGGAGATTGTAACTGCATCTGGTGGAAATAGCAAATTGAATGGTTGCGCATCTTTTTGGGCTCAGGTTCCTATTTGAGTAACACTGCGGCCCGTTTTCTTGGTCCGATTTTGCCTCGATGGTTCATAATGTAGCATTTGGCCTCCCTATAGGTATAACCGCGAGTGGCGGTTCCACAAAAAGAAGCAACGCTGGATTACTCGCATCGTGGGTAGTGATATAATTCGTGACGCGAATTCTGAACAAGGTGCCTACTACTATTGGGATCCGGTGTCGGCCGAGAAGTTGACTCAGCACATGAGCATCTGCTACGCTGACCTCGATGAGACGCCCACGACCTATCGGCTCACCTCGTCCACGCTTAACGCTAGCGTCCAGCCTGTGGCGGCACCTCAACACCAACTATACCACCACCACAATCAACAACAGCACCTCTTTAACAGCAGCAACCTCAGCGGTAGTTCACCACATTTCGCAGCGGCAGCAGTTGCTGGACGAATACCGCGGCCCGTTGCGATGGCTCCGAGTACAGGCACTAAGCTAGGCACCTCTGTGATCCCCAATGGACCAGTGGTTTCGCAGCTGCCGGTCGCTAAGCAGGAGGCGAAGGCGAACGAGGGCGCGCTCTCTAACCCCTCTGTCACCTCGGCTTCCGCCGCTCCTGCGCCGCCCTCCGCCTCGTCGTCCTCGTAGCCCGCTGCATTCCACTGCTCCCCTGTCTCCCTTTCTCTTCCCCTGTCCCAAAATGCATTTACCCCTTCACCCTTCTGTCGCTACTCGCTCCTCAGCCTCCCTGAGCGTGTTTGTCTCTGAGTACAATTGTAAAATTGCGAGTGCGCTGTCCCAATCATAGATTCGTCCGTCACCGCAGTCGTGTTCGTGTGTTTGTGCGTGTAAATTTTCCACCACCTACTTCCACTACGTGTATTTATGATTTCCCACCCGCTCTGTGACCCATTCCTACGTCCCCACCCTGCCTACTTTTTGATGAAATTGACTTGGGCGAAGTTAGTACAACCACAAACGCAGCAGTCCTATTCATGAAACACCAGCAATAAGCACAAAGTGATGGCTCGCCCCTATGTGCACCGGTTTGAGTCGCTTGTGTACTAGCAATTCTTTAATAAATTTCAACTGGCTACTTGGCATTTTGTTTTGCGTGGAGGACCCTCGATCGACGCTCTCATCGTCTTGTTTCTTTCAACACGGGTGGTATTCCAAAAATTTCAAGGCGGTGTTTCAACATGCCACAAAGCTGTGACGCGCTGTCTGGTACAGCGGTGACTCACAGGTAGCCATTGGCGAAGCTGTCTGTATTCCAGTGATTTTTGTTCGAAAGTTGGGTGCTTAGATTTTTCTAGGGTGCTCTCTACGCCCGGTTCTACATGCAGATACTTTTGAGAGGATGAGGAGGCCAAAGAACAACGATTCGACTGTTCACCATGTGGCTCGACCAAGTTGTTTGAATAAATCCGCATGCGCAGTGGGTAATGGCTGCTGTTGGTCTCAATAGAGGATGGGTAACGTCAGGTCGGTAGTGCGCGACCAATGGTGGGGTAATTGATGCTGGCTTGTAGGAGCATGAAAGGAGGTGATTTCAAAGGGCATCTTCGGGGGGGGGCGTCGCGTCCAGTACAGTCCCGAAATCGGGTGCACGCTGGCTATGCTCGAAAGAGGGCATTTTAGGAGCTGTTCCGACGCAATTAGCTGCTACTCGCAAACTCCTTGTTAAATGGCGTGTGTGTGTGGCATTCACCCTAAATTCGCCACAACCATGTTCTTGAAAAAGTAGTTTTCACTGGGACTTTGACGGAATTGAACTGTGGCCGCATAATCAGCTTAATGATGTGAAGGGGCAATGTACTTGCCTCCATCCGCGTGTTTTTTAATGAACATCACTAGGTACTACCTGGTTTTGTTTGATGCCCCGCAACTCTGGTATAAGGTGCGAAAGACGCTGCCTTTATCCATGTTCGTCTCCCAATTTGTATCATCAAGGCGACATTCATCAGATTTCATAAAGGGTAACAGATGAACCATGCAAATCACAAATAGCCAAAGTCGATGAAATTGATACAGGCTTTGCATGTGTGTGTCACCTAATATACTTAATTAGGCTCATTTAATTAACTTCGCAAAGTGAGTTCATGTTACCCTCACAAGCTTCATCGGCATTTACCTCAGAATCACAGAAAATTGTGTGGCATTTATAGCCGTGAAGCAAACATCATAAATCCATTAGAATTTAATGGGTGTTTACGCTGTAGGACACGAACTGAACCTTCAGTGAACTCATTTAGAAGTCGCATTTGGTTGGGTTTTTAGTGTCGAATATTTTGCTGAAATGATGTATCGTCATGTATTACCGTTTCCAGTCGATTCGGAAGACGACTACTAACTTCTTACAATCTCTTAAAAATGACCTCAGCTATCTTCCCACCACACCAAATTCTTGCTGCAACGTTTTCACGAGATCTTGTACCGCAAGGATAAATTTACTTAATTGTTTCTCGTTGACGACGAATCCTCTCTATCATATTTTGGTAACGGCCAATTGCCTTGCTTTAGCATACCTGCGATCTCATTTTCAAATACAAGGCAGAAAGGAAGGACTGTAATTAAAAGCCAACCCACTAGTGACTCGGCTTTCGGTGCTAACTTGACTCGCCTCAGCTCCCGACTCCTAAACCTCAACCGGTTGAATTAATTGGGCAATACTCCCCGTGCCCCATCATGCTTACAACATGATGGAAGAAATCATCATTGGAAACTCCATGTTAAGGAAAATGGCTCTTAACTATCATCACACCAAGGTTGGAAGTGTTCGAAGAAGCTTGCGGGCGTTGAGATTGATTTTAATTTTTAGTCGTAACTCCGTCACACACATGGAGCAAGCCACTTTGGATAAATTTCAGGCCTTCCTAATCTCATAAGCTTATCTAAACACCACACCTAGGACTAAGCAAGTAGGTTACATCGATGTAGGACACCAAAACACACCGAAGCTTCAACGAATGTAACCTTATGGCACTCAATTTTGGAATTCTTTGAGTTGATATTAAAAAACCGATTTTAAACTACTTCTTTTCTAATGCATGGTGTCATATGCTAGTCAACTCGGAATCTTTTAATTACCAGACCCTAGACCAATCGCCAAGCACACAGAATACACCCGTACGTCGATACAGACGGGATTTGCGACGCGCTCGCATAATTTCGCCAAGGTAAGGCTTCAATCGACGCTTGGTCAACACTAAAACAACTGAGGTCGGTGTTGCGAGCAGGTGAAAGCTACGAAGAACCTGCGGGTTTTCACAGAGCACTCGCGTGCGCGCAACGGGATCTCACCTGTTGTCACGTGACCGATCACGCCTGGAACCGCACCAAGCGCTCTAAAATGCGCTCGCCTCACGATATCATGAATAACGCTCGAATAATTGTTATGACGACAGACGCCTCGTCAGAACGACACCGGTGGTTAAATCAGTCTGAATATCAATACTTAGACCCATTTTCGGATTCAGGATGACAACGACTTGTCGATTTCAAATGGCTCACGACACGAAGAATATAGGTAAATTAAAAGGGGATGCATATATTTATGTAAAAAATTGTGGCATACGGGCATAAAATTAGACAAGCGAGCCCTTGTATGTACATTATCACGTGGTGTAAGCTCTGCGAGGTTGAAAGCAATTTCGGCTGGGAAGACACTACGAAATCTGAAATATAAACAAAAAAGAACCATGTTAATGACGGCGGTAGCGCAGTTTTAAATTTGCGTTTTGTCACCACACATGACGACACAAACTCAAAAGGTGCTGGAAGTGTGTACAACCACCTTCCATGCCCGAGATATACTTGACTACCTTGAGGCTCCTTTATAAACTCGTTGCTCGATTTCCGTCCAAAAATTAATCTAGATCACATTGTTCCAAACTAAGGAGAAAGTCTCCAATATCGTCACGGACAAACTTCTCCTAAATGAAGCTTATGTCAAATTTCGTTTTAGTTTGAACAAAATCTTTTGATCAGAGTCCAAATCTATGCACGACGTTAGACATCGGACAGAGCTGCCGAAATCGATCGTGGATTCCAACAAGCGCTAAGAGAGTAAACGTTGATTAACAGTGTTGGTTCAAATGATGCGATAGAAGCTCACTCAATCCACAACCGCTTTACTCGTTCAGAAGATACAAGATAGCGTCTAATTATAGCACCAGATTTCAAAAAAAGCCGTTGAAAACGATTATATTGATATTAACCTTAAAATTTTCCAAATTTCTGCAGAGGAATTTGTAAAATGAGGCAATTTTTTTGCGTGTTTCGACCTAAATGTCCCAACTTCAAAGATGACGCCCAACGGGCAATTTGGGCTCACACTTTATCAACTATGGGCATGACCAAACAGAAAAAAGTGCCATTCAGAATTCATGTTGGGCTCTCAAACAGCTGTTTTTGAAGTCGAAATGAGACAGGAAAATCGATACCTGGAGGAAAGGAGTTTCACACAATTAAAACGATCCCTCACAATGGGTGTGTTGCCACTTGCCTACCTGCTTATACAACTGGCAAAAAGTGATGCGGCAAAATTGGTTGATTTTGGAACAGAAAATCAACGGAGCAGGACCGGTTTTATTGTGGCCATTTCACTGTGTGGCGCAACGCACATCCTACTGATAGGCATCTGGTGTGTGGCCTACTGTCGCAGAAAAAAGCTATCACTGCTGACCTACAAATCCAAAACGACCGGAAAGAAGCAAAGGAAGTCAGAGAGACTGGCGGAAGAGAACCTACTCATGACGTTGAAAAGGTTAAAACGGCGACAACAAAGCACAGGAAATATGAAAAAAGAAATCACCCGAAGTCTGCGCACACACGGGGCGCAGTTCTTTATACGACATCGCGACGGCGGAACGTTCACCGCGAGACTCGACTTTCTTGTTGACATGGCCTACTTCTTTAGGCAAATGAATCACAACGAAGACAGCCAAATTCCACACAAGGGGGTCTCGATTTATCGATGAGTCATACGGACTGTGGCTGACCGAATTTGTGAAAAACGGCAAAGTGAGAATCAGTATGTTTTTAACAAAGTAGTGGTACTGAAAAACGACGTGTTTTTCTGCTCTTCTTGCGTAATGCAAAATATTTGCAAAGTGAGGATCAATTGCACCCCGTCTCATTGAGTGGGAGGTGCTCCGACGACTTCAGCGTAAAGGAAGCACATCGCACTCATTCAGACAGGAAAGCCACCGCTCGTGAACGGGCAAAGCCTGACCAGATTTTAACAAGTGACCAGGTTGAGCGGAAAGCGACAAAGCCGCTGCAAACTTAACGAGCCCTCCACGTCATCAGAATCACACCAAAATGAAACTCTTTTTCGTAGTGACGCACCACGATTTTGTGTGGGAAAAAAGGCATGTACCTGCCTAGTGGGGCGATTGCCAGTCCACTAACCGTCCGGGTGGTCGATGGGAGTGATGTGTGGGGAGGTGCTGGATGCGACTGTCCGGGAGACGATGTTTCGACCAACGAAGTTTGTCTCCGGGTTGTGATCTCCCTCCTCGTCCACGTACCTAGCCACGGTCACTCGGAGTGTCGACTGCTCCGTTGTCAATACACCTGCAAGTGAACGACCGTATATACAGGCAAATTATCGACTACCCACCAGGATACTACGTCTCGCAGTGACTAGAAGTGTACATTTACCAACTTGTTTTTGATTTATTCGTTAATTTGATCTGATTCTCGCAGAGTGCTACTTACAATTTGCTTAGTGGAAGAGTGCAGGGGTTACATTATGCCAAAGTGGTATAATCGAAGCGTTTGTTCAATATGTGCGTTGTTGGACGTTCTGCGCGTGGGCTTTAAGATTTTGCGGGCTACTACCGTTTCCAGACGTTTCAGCCTGTACCGAGCTTCGTGCATTATTTAAACAATGTACGCATCGCGGTATCGCCATTTTCCTAGTTGCTATCACCTCGAATCGGTTTGGTTAATACTGATGATGATGATCCTCCGAAATGCATAACTTTAAGTAAAAGGACAGATGCCTCTGCAACACCAAAGACCAAGTCGGTTCACAAACTTTGGTAGGAGTAAAATGCATACGTTGGTGCGTGCTTAAGTGTCCAAGAAATTAGCCGAATGGAGGGATTGCTTAAAAGTGCAAAAAGAAGCCTATTTACGCGACGGAACACCGTGAGGTTGTCGATTCCTAGAAAAAAAAATTAACTTTTTTAAGAAAATACCGACTCCTCTGAACGGTCTAACTATCGCACACACCAAGGCGATGTAACCAATTAAGTCGCAATTCTAAAGTACAGACGTTAAAAATAGCCACAGATACTTGGACGGTGTCATAAGAATTTACGTAAAACGGACATGGCAGCAATTTAAATGTAGAAAATGTTTTGGAATTAATGGGGAAGACTGGATTATCCCAGCCTGAGCTGCACCTAATTGAGATTTCGCCGTTGTTAACACACACACCTCGCCCGATCACGCCACTGACCTAGCTCATCTCCCCCCCCCCACATAGGGCTCCCATCTGCGTTAGTCCCTCTTGAGGCAGATCAGATCAAGGTCGCCACGTGCAGTCCAATCGACCGTGTCACTCGGGCGTTGGCTGCGCACTGTGATTTGCGCTTGTCCTACTTTTTAGACAAGAGATTCATTCAACAGATATCACTTAAAGTTAGTTGCAGAGGGCGTGAATGCTAACATTAAACTAGTTTTTTTTACCTATGCTCATGTTGAGCACCCAAAATATTCCGAAATCAGGATTTTCGTAAGCAAGTTGAATGCTCTTTATCCGTGCGTATACTGAGATAGTCGACATTGAATCTCTCGTGACTTTGCGGCGGCGTATGCCAGTGATTCAGTCACAGATTATGTACAGGTGTTGTAAATTGTAGTACACCAAAGATAGCGTTTGAAACACGCGAGCACGAACGGTTTCGGAGGTTACCAGATCGCATGGATCGATACCTGATCAAAAGTATCGTGTAATTTGACAGTACAGCGTGCATAATTCACGTCAACACCTGGGTATCCACTGGACTCAAACAAGTTAGTCGACATTGTCAGGGCAGATGTTAATCTTACGTATGGGCATAATAGCGTTGTATTATCAAAGCAAAATTGTCCAGGTGTAGGTAGTTGTGTGCGACATGACAAGGACGACCATATCAGCTATGCGGATAACCAATAGGTCTCTTTGTATTTCAGTGAAGTAGAAAATCACTTTGGTCCGTATGATAATACCAAGTAACTTGTAAATACAGGCTTCGAAAGGTGGGTAGAAGACAGGACTGCGAAAAACGTGACATTGATGCCTCGCTTGAAGTGAAAAATCATTTCATGTGGATTTTGAGCCATTAGAGGATCCAGGCGATGTATGATAGTGAAACACGCGGTATGGCCGACGTGTCAGTCACGCACGGCATCGTCGCCAATCGTAAATCGACACGCAAAGGGAACCAATCACAACGCAACAAACCAAACATGGCGGAAGGTATCTTGCGTCAATCGCACAAATTGAACTGGAAATCGTGGACAGACGTGCTAAGCGCAGAATAGACATGGATTCGTTAAGTGATCCAGCGTCTGCGATACGGTGACCTCGCCCGCAAACACACACAAACACGCACGCACTGGCCGGAGTGAGTCACTAGTCGGTGTGCCGGTGGTGGTTGAAAACCAGCAAGTAAGGGTTTACTGGATAATCCTGAAACCACATTCAAGCAGCGCGCTAACTAGTGGACCAATCCAAAAGGCCATCAGTTAAATAAAATTACAGCAAATATAAAAAGAGAAATTACCGTTGTTTTGCGAGGTGACAACGCTCCCAGTCCCAGAAGAAATCGTCCCTTTATCCTACAAAAGTGGAATGTAAACATGAATATTACAGGGAAAACATAAATTTACGATTTGTATAAGTCCGTCGACACATCAAACTTGGGTTCAATCAAAACGAAGCCAAAATCGACATGAGAGTGAAAGCTAGGTCATTGCAAAAAAATTAGAAACGTGTCGACGATTTGAAGTGGGTACTTTTGACAATGAAGACGAGTAACCGTCAGAGCCGCATTAGACAATTACGCAATACTGCGACGATCACGCCCTTCGCTATTACAGAGGGCAAACACAGTTGATTTTCCGAAGCAACGAGCAGCAATATTGTTATTGACACATTTCCGCGGAATTTTACGCAAAAAATTCAACTGCTACGTAGAAATGCGATTTCATGGAAACAAGTTATGTGTTTTTATCCATTTTGATGCTGGTGTGCTGTAAAAATAAGGAAGGAGCAAGTGTGAATCGGGATGGGGACACTCACATTAGCATCAAAGGGGACGTGAAGAGGTCTTGTGGCGACAGAATTTGCATTTCGAGGACCTCTGGAACCCGATGGAAAAAGAGTTGGAGGAGGACTTTCTGGAGGTCGAATCATCTCTGGGTCCACCAACTTCCAGGCCTTAAGAGTACTGGAAAGAGGGGAAGGGAGTGCAAATTAAAACTAGCCCATTTTCAGCGGAGGGCAGTTGCAAGGGCTTCCACAAAGGATTCAGGAGATGAAAGTGGAAGAATGAAAGGCACTAGCAACTTACTTCAGCAGCAGATGCCTTTTAAAATATCATAGAAACCGCGCACTTCTATAATAGGTCTACCTTCACCGACTTTACTGGTAGTCAAGGTCACCCAAAGCCTGCACGTACTACTCGCGCTTTCGACTGAGACAAGAAAGAACTTGGGGAGCAGGCGGACATCGTCTGCACCCCTCCATGTTTTGAATAGACCAATTAATCATTCAGACTTTGCACCATACGAGTTTTATTGGCGCCTTCGGACCACACGTGAGTAGACACATCGAAGCGCCAAATTAAAGAAGGCAGTAAACGCCTTGTTCGCGCAACTCAAAGAATGATGCAACTCACTAAAATGCTGACTGTGTCGTGAATCCTGTTTATTCAACCCCCTAATGCGGTCGCTCCACCTCCTACACAGGGTGCCCCTTGTCGCAGCATGTCGCCAGTCGCTCGAATCCTCAACTCCCCCTTCATTAGCAGGAATGTTTATCTTATAGTGTCCCCACACCTAGGTCTCGATGTTAGCGCATGTATGACTCACACACCAGAGGTCTAAATACACACGTAAACTTTACCCACGACACG